>VXBW01001990.1:377763-398789 GCA_013400375.1 Thinocorus orbignyianus | reverse complement strand
TTCTATGATTCTATGAAATGCATAGTTGGCATAAATGTTACTTACTAAAATGCTTTCTCTGTACTTCATTTTCAGTTCTCCTTGCAAACAGATATGACCAGAAGGCAGTTGGAGTATGAGGCAAGGCAAATCAGAGCAGCAATGGAAGAACAGCTGGGCACTTGTCAGGACATGGAGAAGCGAGCACAGGTATAGTCTGTCTTTCATTATTAGAAGGAATGGAAGAAGTTTTCCTGCATTTTTATTACATTATTGGTAGTTGTATCTTTAAACCGTGTGTAAACACAGAGATACCTTAGAGCATTTAGTTAGACTTTCAAATACAAAAATAGGAATCAGGATATAGGAAATAACTACTCGGCAAAAAGTAACCACCTCTGCCTGTTCAAAAAAAGACTTGTGAGTAGGCAGAGGTAGACAATTTATTCAAAAGAATATATTTTTAATTATTATTTGCTTATAATTTGTTAGCATTTTATTTTCAAACAAACATGTATTTGCAACTGCTCTATTTTGCATCTGTCTTGCTGGATTTTTTTCATGCTTTTAAATTTAGAACAAAATCCAGTTACTATTGCTGAGTTTCCTTAGCTAGAGACCGTGTATCAAGGAATAATCTTTGAAAACAAGTTATTCAAATACAGTGTAATTCACAAACCTGGAAGTTGTTAGCTCTCACCAAGAGTTGTTTTGCATTCATGATGAGGATATGTACAATTATGTACGCAAATCATGTTGCACTCATTTGGAAGTATAACTTAGAATGTAATTGCGTGGAACCTGTAAATGGAATAATCAGCTGCTTGCTGGTTATAAAAAAACTATTGCCCCACAGTAGCAGAGCAACAATTTGAATTATTTATTTCCAGATATTTTAAATAACTGTCTTGGTAAGATTATCTGTTTGTGGTTTTTTTATATATGATGAATGTTATAAAAACAACTCCTTTCAATAAAAATAGTCTCTTTAGGCTCTATTTTCTTCACTAGCTTTACTCAACACAGAATTTTGCTACATAAGAAGCATTTCTAGTTAATTTTGTTTGTAGTTAGGAAAGCTACTTTTTTTTAAAAGTGAATGATTTGGTTGGAATTTTCAGAGAATTGATATGGTTGTAAGTATTTAGCGAAACAGATACCCTGTGGTTGTCAGATATGTTGATAGAGGCTGTGCAGGGTTTTGTCTGTGTAGACCTACTCAGACCCAAGTTTAATCCGCCTGGATCATAACTGGCTCTGGCCTGGGAGCTGTATGTCTGTGTTACCAAGGTTTATCAGTAGTGGTGATGCCCTGCATGAATTCAGCCGGTCCCAAATGAAGGCAGAGCAGCTGTGGGATTGTCTGGGGGTGTCTGGTTAGTCCTCTTGCAGAAGACAGTGCTACAGCATTGACATTAGAACTTCTGGGAGAGTTCTCTTGCTGCTGATGAGCTTAAGATAGGGTAAGGTGAATTAAGCTACATAGGTAGGGTGGGCTGCAGGTGAAATTCTAAATGCACTCTGGCAGGGAATAAAAAATTATTTTCAGAGAAGCAATTTGAGGGTAGTTATAGCAGTACGGAAGTCGTTAGATTGTTGCTGAAGTAGCTTCTTCCCTGCCTGTTCTTTTTAAATTTTTTCTGGGGGGAAAAACGCTTCCAAAGAGATGCTGAAATATTTTATAGTTTTCTGGATTAACGTTTGTCCATGGGTTCGAATCATAGAATCATAGAATGGTCAGAGTTGGAAGGGACCTTAAAGATCATCAAGTTCCAACCCCCCTGCCGTGTGCAGGGACACCTCTCCCTAGAGCAGGTTGCTCAAAGACCCTTCCAGCCTGGCCTTAAACACTTCCAGGGATGGGGCATCCACAGCTTCCCTGGGCAACCTGTTCCAGTGCCTCATGATCCTCACAATAAAGAACTTCTTCCTAATACCTAATCTAAATCTCCCCTCTTCCAATTTAAAACCTTTACTTTCTCTGTATACATGTATAACACTTACAGCAGCTACAGTGTCTGTTGTGATTGCATAAAGATTATCAAATAGGAAGTAACTACTTTTGTGTGTGCTTCTTGTGAGTTTGACTGGCGAGTCACCTTGGTTTTGTTTTACCAAGGACAGGTGCCAAAACTGTGTAGAAATTCATTGGTGTACAAATACATAGAAGCAAATTCTAAAAAAATAAATAGAAGCAAAATTATTTCACTGTGGTGTTTGTATGAGCAAACTGGAACATTCATATTTGGCAAGTATAGCGAACTTGCTATTTTTTTAACTTACTTTCTGCTCTGTCTTTTCGTTCTGCCCTAACTGATTGTGACACACAATAACAATGCAAAATCTGGATCAAAGGGAGAAAACACTTCAGCTATATGAAGACTGGCATAACAGACAATATGGAGATGTCTGCAATGTATCTTTACTTTCAAAAAATTGACCTTTTAAAAATAAAATAGTATTCTCTATTTTTAATTTTTAGAAAGTTACTCTTTGTCTATCACAGTGAACATGGTGGAATTTTATTTTTTGTTAGAAGTCTCACTGGAGCAGTGAAATCCAAATAATTTGTAACATTAAATGTTAAGTTACTTTATCCAACAATTTTATGTTAATAAAGGTGATGTGTAAATATAAAAATGATTGAGAATATGCTATTAACAAATAAGAATAAAAAGTGATGTTTCTTGTATAGTTTCTAAAGGTAAAACCATGCCTGGTGCATGTTTGATTCTGTACCTGTGTTTTTGTGTTTGCCCTTAGGCTGCACCCCTTTGTGGCAAGACATGCATTCTTTTTTTTCTGCTTGTATAGTGTTTGGTACAAAATAGGCTCTTGGTTACGGGAACTCCTTGATTTCCCCTGAATTAGCAGAAAGAAGAATGGTCTGTTGTTTAACCCTCTAGAGTAAAACTGGGAAAGGCAGGTTGAATTCCTGTCCCTTTTGAGGACTCCATCAGTGATACTGGGCAAATTATGCAATATTTAAATTTTTTTCATCTGCACAAAAATATTTGCCCTTCTATATATGCAGATATTCAGATTCTCTTGATGCCCTTTATGGAAGAAATTGCTTCTTACAGAGAAAGAATCTCAATGCTTCGCATCACTATTGCACAGTTATTTCCAGGAATATATTTTTATTATTTTTCTAACTCTTCACAACTTCCTGATCCAGGAGCAAAGGGGTGTGTGAATTATTCACTTGCCTCATGTTTTTGCTGAATCTCCTGTGTGTACAGCTTTCAAATTTGTATTGGCATTTTTTCTGATACATTGCTTTACTAATGCAAGTCAATTTTATAGTTTAATGTTTGTAGCTTTGTATTTCTACTTAATGCAGACTTTTATGACGCTTTTCCCATAGCTGTTTATAATGCGTGTTAATGAGTTCTTCCTATTTTGTGATTATATTTTCTTTTATATTTCTAAAATTTGTAGTTTCTATTCCATGTGTATCTTTTGGCATCAGGACGTTTAGCAGTTCACCTTATTTCCATTTTCAGACAATAAACATGTTAAATAAGACCATTTATAATGGTGATCCATGTAGTGTCTGTTATATGTAGAAGCCCTTTCCTTTTTCAGTATAGCCCTGTAAGTGTTAATCAGGTGAAAGAATCAGGATTTTTCTTTCACTTGTGTGTCTATTTTATTAAGCTAAATAAAACCCACTGTTAATCAGTTTGATTTTCTGTTCATATCCTGATGCTATTTGGCTAATTACTTTCTGCCCACTTTTAAAGTTAAGTAGTGTCAGCTTGTTAAATTACCAAGCTCATACAGGGATATATAACTTTACACCCTTACTGTTTCCCAGAATCATAGTGCATCCTGTGCTTCACCGTACAACTTGTATGGAGTATGTGTATCCTGTAACACTTGGGGTTTTTTAATATTCCCATTGCTAACCACAGAACAGTTGCAGTGGGAAATGAGTAGCAGTACGGCTGTAAAAGTCTCTGGTTCAGAGATGACTATAAAATCACAGACAAGCCAAAGAAGCAGTATGTAGCTTTCTTCATACTTAGCCTGTTAAATCCTTTGAGATTTATAGGAGCAGAAACTCTTTGGAGGCTGTGTATAAGCAGAACTCCCAGGGCATTATAGTCACTGAATATAGTAGAAGTCATTCAGGATTTCATACCTTGAAGAGGCTCTGCAGATATAAATCTCTCTCAAATCTCTGTAAGGCAAGTAGAACTTTAACATTTGAGATGAAAGTGAAATAGTTTGGTGAAGATCTGCACAAAACGTCAGTCTCAGGAAAAATATGTGAGTTAACTGGAGCATTTTTTTTCTACCTGATTGTGTACTGTGTGACAACCTACTATATCCAAATGAGTATCAGTTCTATTAAAAACCCTGCTGCCTTTTCTTGTTTTAAATGTTTGCAGTTGTGTCTGGGTTTAATAATTAAGAACACCTAAGTTACTACATGAGTGAAATAGTTTTGTAGCCAGCTGTATTTGGAAAGAGCTCTTCATAGTATTATCCTGTACAGCAGTGAACAAAACCAAACATGAAAATGCTTTTGTTTCAGGCGAGGGTGGCGAGAATTCAACAAATAGAGAAGGACATTCTTCGTATACGACAGCTCCTGCAATCACAAGCAGCTGAAGCAGAGGTTAGTGAGCAATTGCTTGCCTTCTTTTAATTGTGGTCTGTATTTTCTTCCTAAATAGAACATTTATGTTTTTTTTTTAAACAAAGTGGTAGGCAGGGTTATTTCCATCAGCTAGTGATGTCACAGTTAATCAACTAGTCCATATACATAGGCTGTTACTTGCTGTCTTACCAGCGAACTGTGGATGGAATGTTTGGATTAGTCTTCATGCTACTGTTGTATTTTAATCACTAACGATGTATCAGTTAAAAGTTTCACTTGAAATTTCAGTAAAAATGTCGAAGTACAATCTATTATACAGGCTTAGCATTGATTTTAGGAAATAGTTATGAAAAAGAGTTGTGCCTTTCTAAATACGAATGTCTGATAAGAATCTTCATGGTTTGCTTATCTTTTGATAGGCAAGGTTAAAAAAAGGGTGATTACAGCTTTTGTTGGACTTCATTATAGAAGCCTGGCATATTTTTAAAGTATTGGATTCTATATTAAGAAATGCAAGATAATGTTTCTTATAAATTACAAAGTCCATAGTCGTAATTGCCATTAGCAAAAACTGTTCTCACAGTGGAAATTCACTTACAAGGTCAACTCCATTTCTTATACTGGTAAATTAAACATAAATTATATGTTGGTCCTGAATATTTTATGATTTGTCTTCACCCAGAATAACTACTGTGAAAGCTCAGAGCAGCATTTAGATTACTAACAGATGGATATGTGTTCCATTTTGAAAAATAATGGTTTCATAATTCTAGGATTTTAGGGAGAATCTGTTTTTATAAGTGAAACAGACAGCGGTGTGTGTAATTAAAGTTGCCTGGTCTTCTGATATTTTAGTGAGTCCAGGTATTTATACACATTGATGAAGTTCCCCTGAGCCTTTTCTTATCCAGGCTGGACAGTCTCAGCTCTGAGAGCCTCTCTGTGTATGAGAGATATTCCAGTCCCTTAAGTACCATGGTGGCCCTGCACAGATTTTGTTCCAGTAAGTCCATCTCTTTATCGTACTGGAGAGGCCAGAATGGGACACAGCACTCCAGATGCAGCCTCACCAGCTGAGTAGAGAGGAGGGGTCACCTCTCTTGACTTGCTGGCAACACACTTCTTTATGCAGCCCAGGATACTGTTGGCCTTTTTGCCATATGGGTCCATTGCTGGCATGTTCAACTAGTCCACCAGCCAAGCTGCTTTCCAGATGAGTGGCCCCCAGCACATTCTGGTGCCTGGGGTTGTTCTCTCCCAGGTGCAGGACTTCGCACTTTCCCTTGCTGAACTGCATGAGGTTCCCATCTGCCCATTTCTCCACCAGTCTAGGTCCCCCTGAAATGCAGCTGAACCATCTAGTGTATCAAATTCTCCCAATTTGCTGTCATCTGCAAACTTGGTGAGGGTGCACTGTGTCTCATAATCCAGGTCATTAATGAAGATGTTGAACAGTGCTGCCCCTGTATCGAACCCTAAGGTACATCACTAATCACTTGCCTCCAACTGTACTTTGTGCTGCTGGTCACAACTCTCTGGTGTGTCAATTTTCAGTCCACATCACTGTGCACTTACCTAACCCATACATTGTCAGCTTGTCTGTTACAATGTTATGGGAGGCGATGTCTGAAAGCATATTAAAGTTGTTGTCAGTAGCATCAGCTGTTCTTCCCTCGCTCGCCGAGTTAGTCACCACATTGTGGAAGGATCAAGCCTGACTTCCCTTTCATAAAACCTGCTGATTGTTCCCAGTTGCCTTCTTGTCTCTCATGTGTTTGGGAATGCTTTCCAGGAGGATTTCCTCCTGTCACCTTTAGTTGCCAGGGACTGAGGTGAGCCTGTAGTTCCCTTAATCTTCTTTCTTGCTGTTCTTGAAGATAGTGGCATTTGTTGTTTAGGTACTTGAAGAGTCCTTTCCCGTTACTGTCACATTCCTGTGTATTTGGACAGCAATGCGTTGCTCCTGGGACACCTGACCCTACTTCTGCCTCTTATACTCTTTTTTTTTAATGCCTGATTCAGTTAGGAGCTTCCTCCTCATCCATACAAGACTCTGGGTGCCCTTTGTTTCCTACTGGTTGAGATGGACCTTTCTTGAGCTTGGAGGAGGTGATCCTTGAATATCAGCCAGCTGTCCTAGAACTCTCTTCTCTGCAGGGGTGTATCCAATGGGAATCTTCCAAGCAGATACCTGAAAAGGTTGAAGTCTGCTCTTCTGCAATGCAGCTCTGTCATCCCAGTTTTTGCCCTTCTCCCTCCACTTAGGATCCTGAACTGCACCTGTACTTCACCTGTCACTGCAACCAAGGCTGCTTCTAACTCTTATGTCCTCAACCAGCTCATCCTTTTTTGTAAGAATCAGGTCTGGCACAGTACCTTTCCTTGCTGACTCTTCAGTCACTGCTGTGATCACAACTCCCTCTCCTCTCCTTAGAATCTTAGAGTTGTTTAGGTTGGAAAAGATCTTCAGGGTTATCGAGTTCAACTGTAAACCTAACGCTGCCAAGTCCCTCTAAACCACATCCCAAAGCACCACATCTATATGTCTTTTGAATACCTCCAGGAATGATGACTCAACTGCTTTCCTGGGCAGCCTTTTCCAATGCTTGGTAGCTCTTTTGGCTGGTTGTATAGAGCCACATTTTAGGACAGAGTTGCCAGGGTGCTGGTGGTAAAGGAGGTGGCCACTGCACTTATTAATACTTCATAGTGTATTTTAATCTCCAAAGAATGGACATCTCCTATGGAAAACAGCTAGATCTAGTTCTGAAATTGCCTCGTGCAAGGACAAAGGTAGTAGCAGTCGAACTGCAGAGTCCATATAACTGTAAAATATAAACACGAGGCATTTATTATATTTTTGCATTGTGCTTGATACAGTGATGTCTCTCTGTGTTTATAAAGCTTTAGTAACAACAGCAGCTTGTCCACGGTTGGCCCCTGTGGTGGTGCCAGTCGCTGTGGAATCCAAGTGCAATGTACCTTGTAAAATAAAACCAAATCTAGTTGGTTTTATTTCACCACACCATAAAAATAGCTTTTGGAAATCAGTGAGAAGATAAGATTTTGGCTCACGTTTTAACACTTTTTTAAGGTTTTTCAGATTACTAAAATCTTGCAAAAGCTGCTAGAAAAAAGTTTAAGTAATTTACCTGCAAGTGATGACACCTCCAAATTTATTGACACTTCGCTTATAAAAATCTTGCAAAATAGCTAAAGTTTGAAATCCACTGTAGAGTTAGACTCCTCCAAAGAATTTATTTTTTTTTTGGCTGTCAGGTGCAATCTGAAATTATTTAAAGAAAAAAAGCAAATTCTTGGCAAGTGTTTAATATTGGTTCTTCAATTTGTTATAGTGGTATAGGCCTTTCTTTCAAATTACCTGTCATTTGAAATACGTGAAGTATTTCCACTGGGCAATGCTGCTGCACATAAAATGTAAAGAATTTATTCCTCACAGAGATTATGCTCACCAGGCTTTAAACTGTGAGGGACAGGAGTTCTTTCAAGGATTTGACTTTCTTTTTACTTTAACTCAACTGCAGCAAAATTGTTTCTTATTCTTGTGTGTTGCATTGTTCTCTGTCCTGTCTTGTTACCTGTATGTGTAATACAGGTATTACTGTATTAGTTTATTGGGGAAATAAACATTTTCTGTTGTCTAGAAAATAAGAATGTATCTGTAGTTGTTGATACACAGGAAATAGGAGGGTACTTGAGTATTAGGAGAAAAAGAGTAGTTTATGCATAGAAAAGTATTCTGTCCTAATAAATACACAAGAGGCTGCTTTGGCAACTCATGTTGACAAAATATTAGGTAAAATTATTTGCAATTCATGGTCTTAGCAAAAATGAAGCCTACTATGCTTGCAAATGTCATAAAATAGCTAAAGACTTATTATTTTTCTTTAGTAAATACAGGGAAACTAATAATTGACAAGTGACAGTTATTGGTGGCTTCTGAAGCGCTTGGAAAATAGTGCCAAACAGGATGGAGGGGGCGGCCTCTGTCGCCCTGTAATAGGCACGTGTGGCCATCCACTGCCAGAGCAAGTGAGAGTGTTCCATTGAAATGACTTTTGCAGCATGATGCCAGAATCTGGAAAAGGCAGAGGGCTGTGAACCCGGCTTATGCCTCTTCAGAAGCCATGCCCCAGAACCGGTGCCGCTGTCTAACCCGCAGGACCTGTGTGCTCTTCTGTACCCACTGTGCCTCACGTGGAGGTTACAGGCTCTGCTGCTCTGTGTGTGCTCTGCTTCTTTGCTGGTGTGGTCGGTAGTTTATATGTTTTCACCCACAGGTCCTATGTTCAGTGTTAAAAGGTAATGCAGAGAGGGGGCATACTTGTGGTGGGGGCATACATGCTGTCTTTACCACCACTAATCCACAGTCCATCAGATGAATATTAATTTCATAGAATCATAGAATGGTTAGAGTTGGAAGGGACCTTAAAGATCATCAAGTTCCAACCCCCCCTGCCGTGTGCAAGGACACCTCTCCCTAGAGCAGGTTGCTCAGAGCTCCATCCAGCCTGGCCTTAAACACTTCCAGGCCATTTATTTATTTACCGTAAAGCCATATCTATACAAACGTATTTTTTAATCGCCTGTGTGTGTGTGTGTATGCTTATTATTCTTATATTTATATAAGATGCATATATAATAAATATATGTTGGTCCGTATATTGAATCAATTAAATTATTACATCTATAACAAACATCTATTTATATAAAGAATCAGTTTTCAATAAATACCCCCTATCTGATGTCTGCATTACTGTGCCTCCTTTGGCCAGTCTGAATGAAGAGAACAGCTTTTGGCTTCAGATTACTTCTGAAGTGAAGTGGTAAAAGTAGCTGAAGTGGTAAAAACTCTTTGCTATGAACTTTCAGATTTGGCATTTGAGCCCAGCCAACTCTTGTGTCAGTAATGTGTGTGCATGTTGTGAGTGCATATCGCATTTAAAGTTAGATAAGCCCTGCTAGTAACTGTTAGAAATTGCCTTGCAATTATTAATTAATTTGGGTGTTATGTACCTATTATAGTGGCATATTTTTGAGAGTGCCTGGGGTAATGGGAAGCCGCCTCATTCATAAGTAGCATGTAGCAGATAAAATATATTTGAATGGGAGGAGAATGAGAAAGTGCCAACTAGAGCAGAAGCTTTTCGTGTCAGGGAAAGAAACATTTTGTGTTTGTGCTCCAGATACTTCAAAACCATTTAATAGGTACACCGTCAACACCACCCCCAAAAAATTGCCCCAAAATCCAGGAGTGTTCTTGGAAGAGTAGTATTATTGCCCCTCAGGTGACTGAGTGAGTCAGAGCCTGGATAATGAACAGTCCAGCTTTTCGCCTCTTGGTACGTTCAATACTACATGTAATTTATTATTTAATTGAAAATTGCTGTCACCTAATTACTGGAAATTTCTGCCTGGAGTTACACTGGAGGCTTAGATCTAGATTTTGTCAAACTCATCCTTACACTTTATTTAAGATTGAAAGCACTGTGAAATGGGGGTATTCAGCAGATAACATATTACACTGCATTCAGCACACAGCATGACAAGGGTCCCCACTCTTGTATTGGGGACCAAAAATTTCTTTAGTCATTTTATGAGCATCAATAACAATATCATTTCATACACAATGACAGAGGTGGTGAGTTTAAAATTGCAGTTCAGATTTAAAAGAATAGTAATACTGTGTCTCCTAAAATGTTTTTCTGAGTTTTGCTTAGTGAGTTGCTCATTTTCCATAACTGAACATGTAATGCCAAAAAAAGTGTCACCTATCATTTATGTCAAGTTTCTCATGTTATTACTTTGTCTAATAGTACTATGCTTTTTGATATGTCTTATTCCTTTAGGTAAACTCTATAGGGAGAAATGTGTTTCCGCTAAAAGTTAAATTTCCATAAAGCAAGGTGAGGCAGGCTGTGCTATCGTAGGCTGTACTACTCAAGACCATTGCAGAGCCACACAGAAGCTGAATTTAATATAGCAGGTGTAGTTAAACAAATCAGTTGAGAGTGATACATGAGTGTTGCCTGTTAAGGTAGTAGACTCTGAGTCTGAAAAACGAGGTTTGGCATACAATTTAGTACTTTGAGAATAATCATGCTTAGGAGGTGACTGTGCTTCATTTCAACTCCAGACTTAAAGCCAGGTCCATGGACAGGATTTTTCTGAAAAACATTTTTCTGAAAATCTGAAGCATTTTAAACACAGGAGTAGATAATGTTGGATACTTTACACACTGCTTTACTACTCAGTTACTGTGTTTGCTTTCTTAAGAAGCTGTGTTTAAAGGTCTGATTTTCACATTGATCTCATGATCCCTGTTAGTCGCAGGGACACCAGGTTAACTTTCATGTAGATGTGTGGAAAACTGGGTCTCCTGAAGGAACTGAAACATGTCTGTGCCAGATCCATTGAATTTATTTTGATAGAATATTAGATAGATCACTATCGGATTATAAATTTTATTTGCATCGGAGTGATTATTCCTGCACTGTTTGTCCTTGAAATTTAGAAGGATTCTTACAATACGGATATCCTTCTGTTCACGCAGAAATTATTCCTCTTTGAATGCAGAGCTTGATTGAACTGTGCTAGCCGTCGTCTCGGTGAATGCACGGATCACGTGGCAGCGCAGGGAAGACAGTTGTTTGCTCCAGTTCTGTTACATTTCTGATAGCGATGTGAGCACAGCTGGTGGAGAATGGTGTTTCTGTGTCTCACAGCAAATCCTTTGTCTTGCAGGGCTATAATCCTCAGAGGACATGCTTCACTTTCATCTTGCAGTTTTTCGAAGACACTCGGTCTCAGCTGTTAATTTTTGAGGCTAGGGGTTATGAAATACAAAGTGCTCTTCAAGGGCTTTGTGAGGGTGCAACATTGATGTGTTCACAGTCTAGAGAGCTTTGAATGGTAAAGCCTGCTTCATTTCGGCATGTAATTTCATAAACTCTTACGTTAACAGAGAGCACCTCAAAGCAAGCACGATGCAGGTTCCCATGATACGGAGAGGCAGAATGAAGGTCAAGGAGCAGCAGAAATCAGTGTGGCAACTAGCAGTGCTGGACAGGTAAGTTGGTTATTTTATTTGTTGGGAGTATAATTAAATGTTCAAAATGTACAATGCTCATATATTGCTATATACCTTACAGTGTTTGTATGCCTGCTCATTTTAAAAAGATATATGTTTTTCTTCATTTATACGTGAGAAGTTTCTTGTATTTCTTGGAAGGAAGTGTTTTAATAAGATGAGGTATAAATATTCAATAATTCAAGGAGCATTTTTCTTTTGTTTAAATGATTAATGAGCCTACTGCTATGAAAGAGATAACGAGAATGACTACAGAAAATGTGTTTTATTGTAAGTGAACTATAATATGAGAAGTATGGTTTAATTATGGAAAAAGGCTCAAATTTTCACTTTAGAAATTACCACTGAAACATTGGTGACTTTTGAAAAGGAGAAGGACCAAATGGCAGGTTTGTCATTAACGTTTAATACTGTTTTAGATAAAGCTTTTAAACAGTAGTATCAGTGAGTGGGCTGGAGGGTCATTTAAATGCTTCTAAATAATCTTTCATAATTGTTCCTTTTATTAGTGAAATATTTTCAAGGATACATTAACTTCTTTACATGTCTTTTAAAGTAAATATTTATCAAAATGTATGACTTTTTTCTGTGGCTAAAAATACTTTTATTTACCAAGTACTAATGAATGTTCCCTTCATGATTTGCAACTGTGGCTGAGACATTTCCACTAGTAATTTGGGTTCTTCAAGCTTCACACTACAAATTTAATAGTTGAATTCATATGCAAAATATTTTTGCTACTCCAGGGAAGTAGAATTATTTGAGTACTTCTAAAAGTGTCCTATACAAGAAGATTTATTGGGAAGAATTGTGGTTTGGTTAGAATATTTCACTTGATTAAATGTTAAGCACAGCCCCTAATATTGCTTTTGAAATATACTTGATCACCATTTAGAATTAAGTTTTATCAGCCATATCTGAGCAATTGCTTGTGGCTCTGACTGTAATTCTTATGACAGCTTTATTGTTTGGGAAGAAAATAGTTCGGTGTTGCTTTGGGGCTGAAAGCATAATGCATTTAAATAATTAATGCATTGTGGCTGTATCATCCATCTTCAGTGTATGAATCAGGAGATTTTCTGGAAAACATATATTAAAGGGAAGGAAGAAAGGGATTGTGATGTCTTGGCAGACTTAGGCAAGTGGAAGATTCATTCATACTTCATTTGAGGTGTTGTGTTGAGGATTTGTGGAATTTTTAACTTTGCCTCACATAGAACGTATAAAAACCACATATTCCTTCCTCATGGAGGTGGATAAAGGCAGGGCACTGAATCTGTGCTAAAAGAGACATCTGGGGATTATTTGCTTTCAGTGCAAGTCCAGACAGAGGAGGTTTAATGGATTGGGCACAACATTTATTTCTGACAAACCAGCTCAATATACTTTGAGTGATCACTAATCTATGGAGTGAAAAAAAAAAAAAAAGTTTTAACCAAATAATTTGCTTCTAATTGATTTTGTAGTCATATAATTAGTGTTAATTGGAACACTGCCAATTGAATCCAGGGGTTTACAGGATTCAGTTATGTCCTTTCCTGCACCAGCTTTCAGCTGTCTTCTCTTTTCCATTACACTCACTGTCCTGCTGATGAAGTACAATCTTCTTTATACCTTATTTTTGCAAGTTTTATAAAATAATTTAATGACATTGCCTATTGTGTTAAAATGTGTCGGAAAATAGGGAAAAATATGGAATTGACAAAGCTAAATAGCAAGCCTAGTAAAACAATATGTTAAAGTCAGGAAAGCACAAAAAGAGAAAACAGATCAAATAGACAGATAGGAGAAGATTTTGAAAGAGGAGGTTCTACACAAGAGGAGACCACATAGCATCTCCTTGTTGTTTCCCATTTTCTGAGATGAATGGCTCACACCTTACACTCGTTCTTTCATGTCAGTGTTTAGGAGCTGGTAGGAAACGTAGTTATACTTCATTTGGCCATCCTGGTGTCCTCAAAGAAGCAAGGCCACACAGTGTCTCTGAAGGACATAGCTGGTACAGTTTTGGGGGAATTATGGGAAAATTATGCTATTTTTGTCTACATTGCGGTGAATTTTAATATGTAGTGCTCCAAAATTTGTTCCTTTTTACCTTCATGGATAAAACAGTCATGCTGAGCTTAATAATGGAGAATTCTGGCATGTACATTATGCTGAAGCTGTAATCCTCTGAATGTAGTTTGAGGTCAAGATGGCATGAAGGGATTGTTCAGTGTAAAAATCTGACAATTCATTCCCGTATTCCTAGCAGTGCAGATTATTTAAGTGAATAATTGAGAAAATCCGATTTTTCACTGAAATAATTGTCATTATAAGCTTTAAGATTTTGAAATTTTTCTGTAGTCAACAGAGAAAATAAGGGCTTGTTTGCATAGGAAATACGTGTTGGAATAAATTGTGTGACTTATTGTAGTTATACTCTTTCAGCACAATACTTATTCTGGAGTATGCATGAAGTGTTCTGGATTCAAATGGGAGAGTGAAATGAGTATAGAAATGAGTGTTTAAATATACTTGTGTGATTGTCTGAAGAGAAAAAAATTCTAAACTGCACAAAGTTATTCCTACCTTTTGCTTGTAGTCATTTCCAACTTCAAATTTAAAATGTTGAACTGTGTGAAAGCCAATATTCAGAGAGGAATATTATTATTCTTTCTTTATGGTGCACCTAGAAAAAACATATAAATTGTCTCAAGGTGTCTTTCATACAATTTTCTTCAACACATTTTTATTGAACAAAAAAGGATACTCATTGATAGCTTAGTTTGCAAAACAACATTTTCAAACTAATAATTTCATGAACAGATTTTAGCTTTTTTAGAGGGTCAGCAAAAGATTGGTGTAAACCAGTGCTCTGATACTAAAAGCGTATGCTAGTCAAACATAATTTTAAGTTCCCCAAAGTGAACAGGAAGGGAGCGACGTTGTAAGGGAAGCTTCACCAATAGGAAGCAGAAAAGAGAGAAAAACAACAACAAAGCAGGGGGAAAAAAGACAAAGAGAATGAATGTATAAAAATGGGAAAAAATGGGAAATTAAATTCATAAAGTGGATTAAAAGAGGATGAAGAACTGAGTCTTGCTGCTACGTGTAGGAGCATGCTATTTACAATAATTTCTAGGAAAATTACAGCAAATTACAGCAAATAGTGTCAGCATTATTTTATAGCTTTTCATTGAAAAAAATGAAATGTATATATTGACTCATAATTTGCTTCTACTATGGACAAATTCAAGTAGGGTTACTCTGTGTCCAGATGAATCTTCTTTCACTTGTCAGTTCTTGCATATGTGGTTGTGTTCTGAAGAAGTACTTACTCCAGCACACTACATAATCTGACATGAAAACTGAGGTTGGTCTTTTCTCTCCATAAAAAAACATGTTTTTGTCTGTTGCAGAGTCAGCTTCTCCTCCTCCTTGGTGAAAGTAGTAATTATAAAATAATTCCATTGAAAATACAACCCTACTGAGACTTAATTTTAGGAAAAGTGGTTAATAAACCCCAGCTTAACAGTGACCTCTCAAGTTGCATCAGGGCAGGGAGGACCTAACTTAAGAAAAATAAGTTGACAGTTCGTTACTGTCAATACGATTTCATGATCCACTGCTGAAACTGAATGAGGCAGTAGTTGTGTTTCCACTCAGACTTTGTTTTATACTGAACTGTTGTTTAAATTTGTAGGGTTCTGCTGCTCGAATGGACCATGAGACAGCCAGTGTTATGAGCTCTAGTAGTAACTATTCTGTTCCTCGCAGACTGACAAGTCACCTGGGTACCAAGGTAACCGAAGATTACAAACCACAGGTCGCTAATGCTACATTTCTACTAATACAATTACCTCATTGTTTCTGCCAATAGTACTAATATTAGCTGCACGATCTATCCACGCGTAGTAATTTTACGGAGTTAATTTTTTGGTATATTTTTTCAACTTTCAAAATATACGGACAGAAATAATATTTTTACTTGATGATCAGTTAAGAGTTGTTACAGTAAGGAAAAAAAATGATTGCTAGAAATTACTAGAAAATCTAAAAACTTTGTGATGTTGATTTATAATCCATGATGAAAACTAACCCTTTTAAGAGCAGTTCTTTGAATATTTTTCCAGAGTAAAAAAGCAGATG
The DNA here is from genome assembly GCA_013400375.1 of Thinocorus orbignyianus. Lineage (NCBI taxonomy): Eukaryota > Metazoa > Chordata > Aves > Ciconiiformes > Thinocoridae > Thinocorus > Thinocorus orbignyianus. Next base: position 382,959 of record VXBW01001990.1, on the reverse strand, counting down.
CAATTGCTTAGAAATTAAAGGAATTGAAAAATGAAGTAAGCCCTTCACGGTGAGAAATGCCCATTCACAAAAGACTGTGCTCAGAGTATACGTGCAGCACAGAAAGAGAGGGGAAGGAAAGGGCACAAGATTGAGTTTGAGAACCACTGGAGTTGGTACTGCCTCTGGAGTCAGCAGCAGTGTAGATACTGTCGGTGGTGTGCTGAGCGCTGTCTTCTGGGAAGCAGGGCCTATTAGCCTGACATGGTAGTAATTAGTTTAGACCTTAAAACAGGGTTATAACCTTGTAATTTCAATCCCTCACTGTTTCCATGTACCAAATGGAGGCAATACCAGCTAGCCTGCCTGCCTGAGTTCACATTTCAAACTGTAGAATTCCCAAAAGCTGCAAACAATGTGAGAGCCCTGAAGGCAGGGAAAGGGGCTGGATGTAGAAGGACACAGCAGAAGAAACAGGTTGAACTGAGTGTGCTGTGGGGTAGGAAAAGCTTAATGCCTGAGAAGACTCATAGGATGATTACAGTTGGAAGGGACCTTAAAGATCAAGTTCCAACCCCCTGCCATGGTCAGGGACACCTCCCAGCAGACCAGGTTGCTCAAAACCCCATCCAGCCTGGCCTTGAACACTTCCAGGGATGGGGCAGCGACAGCCTCTCTGGGCAACCTGTTCCAGTGCCTCACTACCCTCACACTGAAAAATTTCTTTCTGATACCTATTTTAAATCCACCCTCTCCCAGTTTAAAGCCACTACCCATGATGCTATGAGAAAGAAAGTAATAAAGATTATAAGCAGAGGAATGCATTTACAGATGCACCAAGAGGTGTGTCTGTGGGCAATGTGTGCATACAGAGAGGGACAGACAGACAAATATTTTTTATTATTATTTTTTCCTATACTATATTTGCCCACAACCTGGAGGCTGGATTTTGGTGGCTTCTTCAGCATTATTCTCTGACAAAACTTTTCTGTCCAAATGCAAATTAGACTGGATTAACGCTGCCACTTGAAGTATCTGTCAAGAGGCATGCATAAAGCAGATTAAATTCACTCTTCTTTAAGAATCCAAGTGGTTTGTTTTAATACTGTATTTGATTTTTCACAGACCAAGAAGACAGAATCTCCAAACTGGGATGCTAGGATGTCATAAATTGACTCCAAGACTATTTCAGTGGATTTTGCATGTGATCAGACAGTTTCACAGATTCTAAGATTTCTATTGCTTCAGCAATCCCATAGCATTGAGAGAAATAGATGTTAGCAGACCTGCTGCTTAGTCTACGCACTGCTAACCAATTTTTTTATAACTCGTTATTTCTACTTATCTTCAAGCACATTTGAATGGTCTCTGAAGAAACCTAATAAAATCAGTCATTGCTCTGGTAGCAAGTGCAAATATCTAGTTATTAGTAGTTTGTGTAACAGTCCAAAGTCTCATTTGTTCCTTCGTTAGTATGTTCTACAGAAACACACACGGCTGCTTACAGTTCCCTTTAGTAGCTTTTTTTTGATTTTTTTTTTTATGGGTCGCTTTGATTTTGAATGTTCCTGTTTATCTTGACTTTATGAGTTTGGAGTTTCTACGTAGTAGCTGAAATCATCCTCTACGTCCTGTTACTCTATTAAAAGTTCACTAGAAGAACCAAATACATGTCTTGATCTAAAGCTATTATTGAAGAAAACAACGGGAAAGACAAACCAAATACAGCATGACCACTATATTACATGTCAGCCAAGGGAATCCCTCTAAAATTGCTATTTTATAATGAGAAATTTAGTTACTGCAAGTTAAATGTGTATTGCTGGGTTTTGGTGAATTGATATAATTTGACAAATGCTCAGTATTTCACACGTGTTAAATGAGCATTTCTTTCCTTTGCTGATTTTATTCCTGTAAACTTGAAAAAGGGTTATGTTAATTTAATTCTTGAATTTTGCATTTGATGTAAATAATTTGGTCCATATGCAAGTCAGTTATCATAACAAAAAATAAGTAGTTAATTTGAAACAATTTTAAAGGACAGTTGGATGCGTGGCTATCAGATACATACGGACAATCCATGTCATAATACATGGATGTCAGATTTTTTCTTAGCACAATGTAAACTGAAAATTCATGTAATCATTCTATCCTTTGTCTAGAATAAGCATATTTAATACCACACAACAAATAGTTTTTCACTGAAGAACATCTTTTCATGGAAGTGTCATTCATGCAGCACTTTTTTTTTGAGACAGAACTAACTTTAAGTATATTTTTGATTTCTCAAACTGAAACAGCTTCATTAGTATGTTTACTAATCATTTTGTACAATGGAAATTTAGAAGCCTTGGCCATTGATCTTGTAGATCATGCAAGTAGTTGCATACAGCTACCACCCACTTCTTCTAGCCATTTAACCACTGAGTGAAATTTATTAAGATTATGTATGCTGAAGTAGTTATAGTACTTCATTATATCTAAATAGCAGACGGGGTTTTTTTTCCCCATTAAATATGGGGGGCTTGCTTAGGTGTATCATTCAGATTTCATTCTAATGGAATTTCATGTGCATTCTTTAAATGTAACTGTGTTTTTAAAATCGTTTGACCCGCAGGTGGAAATGGTGTATTCCTTGTTGTCAATGCTTGGTACGCATGATAAAGATGACATGTCAAGAACATTGCTAGCCATGTCTAGCTCCCAGGACAGCTGCATAGCCATGCGTCAGTCTGGATGTCTCCCTCTCCTCATCCAGCTTTTACATGGCAACGATAAAGACTCTGTCTTGTTAGGAAACTCTCGTGGTAGCAAGGAGGCCCGTGCCAGAGCCAGCGCAGCGCTGCACAACATCATTCACTCCCAGCCTGACGATAAACGGGGCAGGCGGGAAATCCGCGTGCTCCATCTTTTGGAGCAGATCCGTGCTTACTGTGAGACGTGTTGGGAATGGCAGGAGGCGCATGAGCAAGGCATGGACCAAGACAAAAACCCAAGTAGGTTCTGCAAACCGTATAAAAATGTTTCAAGGGTATACTGAAAACAGTGGATTTACAGAAAGTACAACTTCAGTCTGACTTCCTGTTGAGTGTGTGTGAGTTTTCTTTATACTTGTCTGTTTGTGTGTGTGTGTGTATTTATTTTTTTTCAAGTTGGGATAGTGTTAGGAAATAGTATCTGTTACAGATGTGATGCCCTATTTATAAACTTGTTATTTAAGTCATTGACCTTGGTGTGCTTTCCACATAGCAATTCTAGTGTTTTACATTTATAGTCTGTAAATTTATACTGAATATTTACTCATTCTGTTTTACATTTTAATGGATAATGGACCATAGCTGCATAAATTATCCCAAATTGCTTTTCATGCAGATGTATTCAGGAGATAGCACATTTCGTTTAGGAGAGGGATAGAGAGCACAAATTAATTACTCTCAATCTATTCAATATAATAAGAACTGTTATTTATAAAATCGTATTTAAGAAATACTTCAGTATTAAAATACAGGAGAAGCGACAGTGTAAGTGAACAGCAATTTTCCCAGGGCACAGTTAAAAAAGAGATTTGACCTTCTGAATTGTGGGCATTTTGTCAGTACAGGCTGTGGGTGCCTCTGACAGACAAACTACTGAAGTCTGTGGACTGTGTCACGGGTGTTGGGGTTCACCACAAGAACCACTCAGCAGGAACGGGGCTCTGAACAGGATGTACCGATACCATTTGTGCAGTAGCCAGAGTCTGTCTCATAAAAATATGAACTTAAAAACCTCAATTTTGAGACAAAGGGTTTAGTTAAGCATTTATAAGGACGTAACACCCAAAGAAACACATGGGTTGCTTTATTATTTAATGCCAAAATACTTAACCCTATCAATTTGTTTCATTAAGATCGTTAATTTTTAAAAGTAGTAAAATAATGTTTATCTACTTGAGGTCATATTCTTACTTAATACATACATTTAGGACTCTCCCCAATTTCTTTTCAGCATCAAATATACACACATTTAGAGTATACACACATCTAGAACATACATTTGTTAGTAACCTTCTTAACTAATTGTCTGTTTGTGGGTTACTGGGAAGGTACGAACCTGAAGTAAATGGCAATTAATTTGTTTAAAGATCAGATTCAATTTGGAAAACAAGATCTAGACAAAAATCATCTAGGAAATATTAATTGTTCCTTATTTCTGAACCAGTGCCTGCTCCGGTGGATCATCAGATCTGTCCTGCAGTGTGTGTTTTGATGAAACTTTCGTTTGATGAAGAGCACAGGCACGCGATGAATGAGCTTGGTAAGACCACATCTGTTTCTCTGACTTCCTCTGAGAAGCTTGCTGGAAACGCTGGTGCTCCTTCTGTATTCCACTGGATTGTGGCTTTTTTTACCACTAGTTTAAAAAGATCATCCATTCCTGCATGTCGGTTGTTGCCCTCTAAGTGATAAATGTGGTTTAAATTAACCAGACTCTTTCCCAGGGGATAAATTATTACACCAGTTACTGTTTTTTCATGGCATGAATTGTGAATTGTGGAAGAGTAGTATTACTATAGAAAATTTGCTATTTTAGAAGTATTGGACTTACAGTGTAGACTGCTTTCCAGGATGGGAGATTTTTTTGTTGCTGTTTTGGTTTTTTTCTCTTTTTGCTCTGAGATGGTTCCTTTTTAAAAGCCTGAATTTTTTTTGTCTGCACTCAGTAAATTCTGTGCATGTTATTTTCCTTAATTAGCTACTTTTCGTTACCAAAGAAAATACTCTGCGTATTTCTCTCAGAAAACAACGTTCAGTGATAATAATTGAGGCAGTAATTTTCAGATTTAATAAATAGTCTCTTATGTAACTGGTGCGAGTTCATCAGTCAAACATGATTTTGGCTGGGCAGAATTAAAAGATGAGCATGCTTTTTACTTGCTCATAATTCCTCCTCCCCGCTTACCCCTGAAATCTCAGTGTCACGCTGTCAGGCCTTTCAGCTGCTGCTAAGCCCAGGATTCAGCCCAGAACGCCAACCGTATCCTGGGTTGCATCAAAAGAAGTGTGAGCAGCAGGTCATGGGAGGTGATTCTCCACCTCTGCTCTGCACTCGTGAGACCCCACCTGGAGTACTGTGTCCAGTTCTGGAGTCCTCAACATAAAAAGAACATCGAACTGTTGGAACAGGTCCAGCGCAGGGCCACCAAGATGATTAGAGGGATGGAGCACCTCTCCTATG
>VXBW01001990.1:352039-377701 GCA_013400375.1 Thinocorus orbignyianus | reverse complement strand
TCACACAGGGATTAATTCCTTCCCACTGGCAGCACTCTTGAAGGAGCAGGAACGCTGTCCCCACTCGGACCTGCAGCTGGAGGCATGCTGAGGCTGGGCAATGTTTACAGAAACCCCGTGGCCCCAGCCCTCCCAGCCTGCCTCTCCGCACAAGTTTTGCCTTCCAAATGCAGTTACTGGTAGCCTTCAAAGACACTTTTCAGATGTTTTCCTAGATTCTGAACTGACCCTCTGCAAATCAGGAATCACCCTACCAGCCCTTCCTCAGTGGCCATGAACACTTTCCCCTCTCGTGACTAGCTGAACAAACCTACTTTCCTACACCTCTCGCCAGCCCACCACCTCCCACCCTGTTCCCATTAGTTTTCCTGTGTCCAGGCTGGATAGGGCTTTGAGCAACCTGCTCTAGTGGGAGGTGTCCCTGCCCATGGCAGAGGGGTTGAAACTTGATGATCTTTAAGGTTCCTTCCAACTCTAACCATTCTATGATTCTGTGATTTTACATCCGGAATCAGCATTTGACAATTTATGTACCTTTCTGATCCCTTCTGGTTTTCAGATGTTTGAGATTTGTTCTGTACATATAAATGTAATGTTCTCCTTGGTATATATGTACTGTACTCTTGATATTACAGTAAAGATACTATGTACTTTCTTATTTGTTTGTTTTTAAAGGCGGTCTGCAGGCCATTGCTGAACTATTGCAAGTGGATTGTGAAATGTATGGACTTACAAATGATCACTATAGTGTTACGTTAAGGAGGTATGCAGGAATGGCTCTGACAAACCTGACTTTTGGAGATGTGGCAAACAAGGTAAGAGTAGAATTTTAAACATACGGTAATTTTAGTTCATAACTTTGTTTGAATTGAAGATCTTGAGACAGGTGATGAATCTACAGGACAGGATATTGAGTATGAGGTCAACACAGGAGTTCAAAATACCACTGTCATTCCATCCTGTTCCTGACTGAGAGCAGCACGAACTCAGTGTTGTGTCATGCAAATATAATACCAACTCTTGTATAATAATATAACTCTTGTATATAATGCCAACCCTTGCAACTCTCCAAGTCACTTTTAATTTTAAATCACTGAAAGCAAGGATTTTATCTACTAGCTTAACTTTTCATGAGCATTAGATTATTATAGCACATAATGAGTATAGGCCAGTGATTATGGGTGGTGAGATTTTTCTGAGGATGTTGAACTGAAACTGCTAATTGAGTCAAATTGCCAGTTATTTAACAATACCACTAGCGTCTCATGAAATTTGGCAAGCCTTTTCAGGCTGGAGTTTACTTTTAAATATTTGGAGAATATCTGGCTCATAACGGGCACTGCTTCAGATTATTTTAAGAGAAAACAGGTTCCATGATTTCTGACACAGACCTTACTCTCCAAGGATAAACGTTTCAATAATTTTTTGCCCCAGAGTTTGGCAAGGTAAGGATCTTAAATTACCTTCATACTGAGATGACCTTTATCTTCCTACTCTAGAGGGACATTTCAGGAGTGAATGGAGATGTCAGTAAAGCATATTTCCTTGCTGCAAATTTATTGTTTTACAAAATATCAGCTCTTTACGTCATCCAGTCAGTAACTGCTACAAGGCTGCAGTTGCTGGGTTTATGGCTTAAACTAAACTACTCAGAAATGTAAATGTACATTCTCTCCAGCTGACCTGTGGAACAGTTCCAACACATACTTAGTTTTTGAATAATTTGTAATTGTGCTTTATCATAACCAATTTCCAACATAAGCATTACAGTTTCAGTTCCTATTGTACTCATGGAAAGTCATTCTTCAAATGTCAGAAATGTTGTTATATTTGTGTCAGTTTTAAATGGTCACATTATTTTTCATACTGTTTATTTGAAACAAAAAAAGATGTAATTGTGAGACTTAATAGCTCGCACATGATTTTTATCTGATGCATAGTAAAAAAGGCTTCTGAGCTAGGAAAGTTCCAGATCAAATCCTAGAACTGTTATAAAAACCACAGAATTTAGTACAATTATGTACTCTTATGTATTGTCCAGAATTGAAACTTACAGATATACTTAACAATTTAGTAGTTGTAAACCAGATATTTGTTAGCAATGTATTTTACTATGATAACTTTACAACTTCAGATATGATTAGCTCAAAAATAGCAAAACATTGTGCAGAAGCAAGCCACCTGACCTGCCATTTAATTCTTTTCTGTTCTGGTTCCTAACAGGCTACACTGTGTTCTATGAAGGGCTGCATGAGAGCTCTTGTAGCCCAATTGAAATCTGAAAGTGAAGACTTACAACAGGTAATGTCCTTCTGAGATGAAATGCTTCTTTAGCTTGGATATTTTCATCACTTTGCATCTCATGAATTTTATTGCTTTGTATGAAAATACTGTATTTCTGCTCTCCTTTCCTAATACTTACCTTCCTTCTGCTACTTTGCCCTTGCCACCAGTTATTTTTATACTTGAATTCTATCATCTTCATGAAATTTCTAGTGTGCTGTGCACTGTAAACGCCTGTAAATATTTAAAGGGTGGGTGTGAGGAGGATGGGGACCAGTCTTTTTTCAGTGGCCCTCAGTGACAGGACAAGAAATAACGGGCATAAACTTGTACATAAGAAGTTCCATCTAGACGTGAGGAGGAACTTCTTCACTTTGCAGGTGGCAGAGCACTGGAACAGGCTGCCCAGAGAAGTGGTGGAGTCTCCATCTCTGGGGACATTCAAACCATCCTGGGCATGTTCCTCTGCAAACTGCTGTAGGAGGACCTGATTTGGCAGTGGAGTTGGACTAGATGATCTCCAGAGGTCCCTTCCAATCCCATGTCATTCTGTGATTCTTTGTAACTGTTCTTCACTGCTGTGGTGCATGTCTCCAGCCACCAGCATGTGGAACCTCACACACATGCACGCACAGACAGCAGGAAGGCTCTGACTTAGGAAAAGTTAGAAATGGAATTTAATTAGAACACGGCACAGACTGCGTTTGCCAGGCAAAGGGCATGGCCATACAAGCAGAGCAGCCAGCCAACTGTTTAGATGCAAATGTGCCTTTCTGTCCCCTTGTCCCTGTATTTTCCCATGCTTGTACCTCGCTAAATTGCCTAGAACTATTCTTTTTCCTGCCTATGGGACCTTGGGGTCCTTCCTTCCCATATAAGAGCAGAATGCTCTTCCCCTGGATCCCATAAAATGTCCCACATCCCTATGCCAGGACTTCTGGTCTGACCTGCCTTGGTCCAAAAGCAGCAGAGATCTGCTGACTTCCCTGAACGGGTGTCAGGCCTGGGCCATGGGGCCGTGCCTTGCCAGGGAGAGCCCTGGAAGGAGGCTGGCCAGGGTGCCCACTCCTCTGAGTCCTTAGTATAGGTTTTAGCAGGGTTCCTGCGCTCCTCTGAGGGTGTTGAGGCCTGTGATGGGCTGATGGCTCTTGTGGTGGGCTTGCGAGCAGCCAGGGCAGGGTATTACTGGGCTCTTCCATCTGCCGCTGCCTTCCTGGGCACCCTCATGGGCGTGAGCTGGGGAGCATTCATCACATAATCTAACAACCTTACACACTTCTGCATCAACAAGAACATCCATTGGTAAAAGTTTTTTCCATCAAATGTATTTCATGAGGAATATACATGCGTACTGCAGCCCATGAATGGATGGAGAGTACGTGATGACCACCCACTACCACGGTGATAGTTGTCTCGATCTAGGTGCTGCCAAGGATGAGGATGTAGGCTGAATTGTTAGTCATCTTCTGTAGGTAGCTGTTCTGATGGTAAAAGACAGTGTATTTTTAAAAGACTTCAAAGGGCTTTATAGACATTAATCAAAGTAACCATGCTGAGAGACAGGCAAGAGCTACTGTCCTGTTTTAGTAGCAGAAGAGCTGAGAAAAAGATACTCGTTTTAGGTGGCCACACACAAGCCAATACCTTTGATCAAACTTCATGCTGAAATGTTAGAACAGCCCAGCAGGCAACACAACAGAAAGGCAGATTTTTAGCAAATTTTAGTTCAGTAGCTGAACAGTGGTCTCACTGTTAATGAATGAACAGTATGCCAGAAATCCAGGAGGGAGAAGTCTGGCAACCTGCTAAAGAAGTAGTTCTATAGAGATGCATTTTTCTTCTTTCATGTTTTGCAGGTCATTGCGAGTGTGTTGAGGAACTTGTCCTGGAGAGCAGATGTAAACAGTAAAAAGACTCTGAGAGAAGTTGGAAGCGTCAAAGCATTGATGGAATGTGCTTTAGAAGTTAAGAAGGTATCCTACATAAACAATTGAGATAAATCTTGGAGAGATTGCATCTATTTTACAGAAAGCACAGATGTTGTTGTCCTTTTTGATAAAAGCAGTTGGTCACATATTTGGGGTGGTTAAGGTACCTTGCTTTGAAGAGAGTTGAGTTGAATTAACACAAGAGCAGACCACAATGTAGCGATGACACATCAAAACCCTTAGTATTCCTGTGATTTTATTTATGAGGGTTGACAGCTCTGGCTCTTCAGTTTCATGAGCTGTGCTGTTGAAACAGCCTTTTTTTTTTTTTTATAGTTCTCCAGTTTCATAAAACCTCTTCTGAGTTAGTGAATGGGTAACTCCTAGATATATTTCTGGTGTCCGGACAGGATTATATTCCATCCCAGAGTCTCCTGCCAGGTAGTCTTCAAGCTGTTTTAGCCATTATGGCAGCTAAGAAGTATTGTGGCACATCTTTCTGAAAACTTTGGGGCATGCAACACCAAATGCACAGCTGAAGGAAGGAGAGAAGCAAAGTGGGCACTGCTGCTTGCATCTCGCTTACCAGCCCTGGAAGCAGAAATTGGAAAATACATAACTCCTTGGAGCTAATGTGTATTTCTGACAGTTTGTGACCAGTAGTTGACAACTTCTCTAATTCTGTCATTTTTTTTCCTAGGAATCCACCCTAAAAAGTGTTTTGAGTGCCTTATGGAATTTGTCAGCACACTGTACTGAGAACAAAGCTGATATATGTGCTGTTGATGGTGCTCTTGCATTTCTAGTCGGCACGCTGACGTACCGGAGCCAAACAAACACTTTAGCCATCATAGAGAGTGGAGGAGGAATATTAAGAAATGTTTCTAGCTTAATTGCTACTAATGAGGACCACAGGTGCGTATACTTTTTCTGAAAACTTTTNCAAAACCTGCCTGTAACATGATAGGTTTTTGTTCCGCTGTGTTTTTTATCCTTTTGAAATGCCATTCACTGATGTTTGTTTTCAATTACTCGACACCAGGCAAATCTTGCGAGAGAACAGCTGCTTACAAACCTTGCTGCAACACCTGAAGTCACACAGTTTGACAATAGTCAGCAATGCGTGTGGAACCCTGTGGAATCTTTCTGCAAGAAATGCAAAGGACCAGGAGGCGCTGTGGGACATGGGAGCCGTCAGCATGCTGAAAAATCTCATCCACTCCAAACACAAAATGATCGCGATGGGTAGTGCTGCAGCGCTGAGGAACCTCATGGCAAACAGGCCAGCAAAATATAAGGATGCCAACATTATGTCTCCAGGATCAAGCTTACCATCTCTGCATGTCAGAAAACAGAAGGCACTGGAAGCAGAATTAGATGCTCAGCATTTATCAGAGACTTTTGACAACATAGATAATTTAAGCCCGAAAGCATCACACCGTAATAAGCAGAGGCACANGGAGCTAATGTGTATTTCTGACAGTTTGTGACCAGTAGTTGACAACTTCTCTAATTCTGTCATTTTTTTTCCTAGGAATCCACCCTAAAAAGGGTTTTGAGTGCCTTATGGAATTTGTCAGCACACTGTACTGAGAACAAAGCTGATATATGTGCTGTTGATGGTGCTCTTGCATTTCTAGTCGGCACGCTGACGTACCGGAGCCAAACAAACACTTTAGCCATCATAGAGAGTGGAGGAGGAATATTAAGAAATGTTTCTAGCTTAATTGCTACTAATGAGGACCACAGGTGCGTATACTTTTTCTGAAAACTTTTAGCAGTTCCACATGCATATTTAGTAGGCAGTTTCTGTGACTGAGTTGAAATACGGCTGCATGTGTTAAGTGTCCTAATTACAGACAGTGAAATTGTAATGCATTTTGTAAGGCAAGTGCTTCAGTCACGTAACAGGAATATGCCAACAGATTAATACCTGCTGCTTGTTAATGATGAACTGTACTAAAAGCTAACTATTTATATTTGTAATAGGATTTGACTAGCGTTCTCCATGAAAGCTAGAAGAAATATGAGATAAATTCACGCTGCAGAATTCATGATTGTCCTTTTTAAGGGCAAAACCTGCCTGTAACATGATAGGTTTTTGTTCCGCTGTGTTTTTTATCCTTTTGAAATGCCATTCACTGATGTTTGTTTTCAATTACTCGACACCAGGCAAATCTTGCGAGAGAACAGCTGCTTACAAACCTTGCTGCAACACCTGAAGTCACACAGTTTGACAATAGTCAGCAATGCGTGTGGAACCCTGTGGAATCTTTCTGCAAGAAATGCAAAGGACCAGGAGGCGCTGTGGGACATGGGAGCCGTCAGCATGCTGAAAAATCTCATCCACTCCAAACACAAAATGATCGCGATGGGTAGTGCTGCAGCGCTGAGGAACCTCATGGCAAACAGGCCAGCAAAATATAAGGATGCCAACATTATGTCTCCAGGATCAAGCTTACCATCTCTGCATGTCAGAAAACAGAAGGCACTGGAAGCAGAATTAGATGCTCAGCATTTATCAGAGACTTTTGACAACATAGATAATTTAAGCCCGAAAGCATCACACCGTAATAAGCAGAGGCACAAGCAAAATCTGTACAGCGAGTACGTCTTGGACCCCAGTCGGCATGATGACAGTATATGCAGAACAGAGAGTTTTAATGCTGGCAATATGACTGTGCTTTCTCCATATTTAAATACTACAGTATTGCCTGGCTCTTCCTCTTCCAATAGGGGGAACATAGAAAATTCTCGATCCGAGAAAGACAGAAGTCTTGATAGGGATCGAGCAGTATATCATCCTGCTGCAGAGAGTACTGGGAACTCCTCTAAGAGAATGGGAATGCAGATTTCCACTGCTGCGGCTCAGATCGCCAAAGTTATGGAAGAAGTAACAAGCATGCATATCCCACAAGAAGACAGAGGTTCTGGTTCCGCTCCTGATACGCACTGTTTGACAGAAGACAGAAATGCCCCGAGGAGATCAGCCACTGCCCATACTCACTCAAATGCTTACTTTCCTAAATCTGAGAATTCAAACAGGACATGTCCTATGCCTTATACAAAAATGGAATACAAGAGAGCTTCAAACGATAGTTTAAATAGTGTCAGCAGCAGTGATGGATATGGTAAGAGAGGCCAGATGAAACCTTCCATTGAATCTTACTCGGAAGATGATGAAAGTAAATTTTGTAGTTATGGTCAATACCCAGCTAACTTGGCACACAAGATACATAGTACAAATCATATGGATGACAATGATGAAGAGCTAGACACTCCTATTAATTATAGTCTTAAATACTCAGATGAACAGTTGAATTCTGGAAGGCAAAGTCCTTCTCAGAATGAAAGATGGGCAAGGCCTAAGCATATAATAGACGATGAATTGAAACAAAATGAGCAAAGGCAGTCCAGGGGCCAAAATGCAACCTACCCCATGTACGCTGAAAGTGGAGATGATAAACACATGAAATATCAGTCACCTTTTGGACAGCAAGAGTGTGTTTCTTCCTTTAGATCAAGAGGATCCAATAGTTCAGATCAGAACAGAGTAGGCTCAGCTCTTGGAATGAATCAGAAAGTAAACCAGTCCTTGTGCCAGGTTGATGATTATGATGATGACAAGCCAACCAACTACAGTGAACGTTACTCTGAGGAGGAACAACATGAAGAGGAAGACAGACCAACTAATTACAGCATAAAGTACAATGAAGAGGAACATCATGTCGATCAGCCTATTGATTATAGTTTAAAATACTCAACAGAAGTTCCTCCTTCTTCTCAGAAGCCATCTTTTGCTTTTCCAAAGACTTCTTCAGTACAGAGCACTAAAACCGACCATATTTCCTCAAGCAGTGGGAGCACATCAGCCCCCTCAGCTGGTTCAAAGAGACAGAATCAGCTTCACCCAAATTCTGCACAGAGCAGAGGTGGCCACGCGCAAAAGACTGCCTCCTGTAAAACTCCCTCTATTAACCAGGAAACTATACAAACTTACTGTGTGGAAGATACTCCAATATGTTTTTCAAGGTGTAGCTCATTGTCATCTCTGTCATCAGCTGAAGATGAAATAGGACGTGATCAATCCACACGTGTGACAGATGCTAGTAACACACTACAGATAGCAGAGCTGAAGGAAGGTGGTGGGGCTCACTCTACAGAAGGTGCAGTAAGTGAAATCACATCAACATCACAGCACATCAGAACAAAATCCAGCAGGCTTCAGACTTCTAGTTTGTCTCCTTCTGATTCCTCTAGGCATAAAGCTGTTGAATTTTCTTCAGGTGCCAAATCTCCCTCAAAGAGCGGGGCCCAGACTCCTAAAAGCCCACCAGAACACTATGTGCAGGAAACACCACTCATGTTCAGCAGATGTACTTCCGTAAGTTCCCTGGATAGTTTTGAAAGCCGTTCAATTGCTAGTTCAGTTCAAAGCGAGCCTTGCAGCGGAATGGTGAGTGGTATTATAAGTCCCAGCGACCTTCCAGACAGCCCTGGACAAACAATGCCTCCGAGCCGAAGTAAAACACCACCTCCTGCTCAAGGAGTTCAAGTCAAAAGAGATGTAGCCAAAGGTAAAGTACCCAGTGCAGAAAAGAGAGAGCCTGGTCCTAGGCAGGCAGCTGTAAATGCAGCTGTTCAGAGAGTTCAGGTGCTGCCCGATGCTGATACGCTGTTACATTTTGCCACAGAAAGCACACCCGATGGGTTTTCATGCTCTTCCAGCCTGAGTGCTCTGAGCCTCGATGAGCCCTTTATACAGAAAGATGTAGAGCTGAGAATAATGCCTCCGGTTCATGAGAATGAACACGGAAACGAAGCAGAACCTGAACAGCCAGATGATACAAAGGACAGCCAAGAGGAGAAAGCGGACAAGCCTACTGAGGCAGAAAAAGACATTCTGGATGATTCCGATGATGATGATGATATTGAAATACTGGAGGCATGTATTATTTCTGCAATGCCAACCAAGTCTTCACGTAAAGCCAAAAAGCCTTCTCAAGCATCTGCTCCAAAAATACCTCCTCCTGTCGCCAGGAAGCCCAGCCAGTTGCCAGTTTACAAACTTTTGCCTTCACAAAGCAGATTGCAATCACAAAAGCATGTGAGCTTCACACCGGGAGATGATATGCCGCGGGTGTACTGTGTTGAGGGTACACCAATAAACTTCTCAACAGCCACATCTCTGAGCGATCTCACCATAGAGTCACCCCCGAGCGAGTTGGCCAATGTAGACACTGTGGGTACGGGAGCAGAGTCGGGGGAATTTGAAAAGCGAGACACCATTCCTACAGAAGGTAGAAGCACCGATGACCCTCAGAGAGCAAAAAGCTCAACTTTGACACCCCCCACCCTGGAGGATGACAAGGCAGAAGAGGGTGATATTTTGGCTGAGTGCATTAACTCAGCTATGCCAAAAGGAAAAAGTCACAAACCTTTCAGAGTGAAGAAGATAATGGATCAAATTCAACAAGCATCTTCATCTCTAGGTAATAAAAACCAACCGGAGGGTGAGAAAAAGAAGCCAACATCACCAGTAAAGCCTGTTCCCCAAAATAATGAATACAGAGCACGTATAAGGAAACCTACAGAGCCTAAAAGCAATATTAATAATGAAAGAAGCTATCCAGAGAACAGAGATGCAAAGAAGCAGAATCTTAAAAATAATTCAAGAGACTTTAATGACAAATTGCCAAATAATGAAGAGCGTGTAAGAGGAAGCTTTGCATTTGATTCCCCTCATCATTACACACCTATTGAGGGAACTCCTTACTGTTTTTCACGGAATTATTCCCTAAGTTCTTTGGATTTTGATGATGATGATGTTGACCTTTCAAGGGAGAAGGCAGAATTAAGAAAAGGAAAAGAAGCAAAAGAAACGGAAACTAAAGAGTGCACTAACCCAGAGCCGTCTTCAAATCAGCAACCAAGTAACAGGACACAAGTTTGTCAGAAACACGCAACAGGCAGGAGCCAGCCTAAAACATTCCCTCAGTCAGCTAAAGATATTCCAGACAGAGGAGCAGCTACAGATGAGAAANTAATGACAAATTGCCAAATAATGAAGAGCGTGTAAGAGGAAGCTTTGCATTTGATTCCCCTCATCATTACACACCTATTGAGGGAACTCCTTACTGTTTTTCACGGAATGATTCCCTAAGTTCTTTGGATTTTGATGATGATGATGTTGACCTTTCAAGGGAGAAGGCAGAATTAAGAAAAGGAAAAGAAGCAAAAGAAACGGAAACTAAAGAGTGCACTAACCCAGAGCCGTCTTCAAATCAGCAACCAAGTAACAGGACACAAGTTTGTCAGAAACACGCAACAGGCAGGAGCCAGCCTAAAACATTCCCTCAGTCAGCTAAAGATATGCCAGACAGAGGAGCAGCTACAGATGAGAAAATGCAGAATTTTGCTATCGAAAACACACCTGTTTGCTTCTCTCGCAATTCATCTCTTAGTTCCCTCAGTGATATTGATCAAGAAAACAATAACAACAAAGAAGGGGAACCTGAAAAACGCACCGAGGCTCCTGATTCACAGATGGAATCAAACAGACCACAGACTTCTGGCTATGCACCTAAATCTTTTCATGTTGAAGATACTCCTGTATGTTTCTCTAGAAACAGCTCTCTGAGTTCTCTTAGTATTGACTCAGAAGATGATCTTTTGCAGGAATGTATTAGTTCTGCTATGCCTAAAAAGAAAAAACCCTCAAGAATAAAGAGTGAAGGTGAAAAAAATAATTCCAGAAATGCAGGTGGTATATTGGCAGAAGATTTAACACTGGATTTGAGGGAGATACAGAGGCCAGATTCAGAACATGGTTTCTCTCCTGATTCAGAGAACTTTGATTGGAAAGCTATACAAGAAGGTGCAAATTCTATAGTTAGTAGCTTGCATCAAGCTGCGGCTGCTGCATCACTGTCTAGACAAGCTTCATCAGACTCTGATTCTATCCTTTCATTAAAATCTGGTATTTCTCTGGGGTCACCATTCCATCTTACCCCAGACCAAGAAGAAAAGCCTTTCACTAGTAATAAGGGTCCAAGAATTCTTAAGCCGGGAGAGAAGAGTACACTGGAGTCTAAAAAGGTAGAATCTGAAAGCAAGGGAATCAAAGGAGGCAAGAAAGTCTATAAAAGTGTAATTACAGGCAAAGCGCGCTCCAATTCAGAAGTTTCAAGTCAGTTGAAGCAACCACAACAGACAAGCGTGCCTTCGATTTCACGTGGTAGGACAATGATCCATATTCCAGGAGTTCGAAATAGTTCTTCAAGTACTAGTCCTGTTGCCAAAAAAGGTCCCCCACTCAAAAACACGAACTCCAAGAGTCCCAGTGAAGGCCAAAGTTTGACTAGTTCTCCAAGAGGAGTGAAGTCGTCAGTGAAACCTGAGCCAGCTCCTATAACTAGGCAGCCATCAGGGTTGAACCAGAGTGGATCAAGTAAAGGACCCTCTAGGTCAGGGTCTAGAGACTCCACTCCTTCTAGACCCCAACAGCAGCCATTAAGTCGGCCTCTGCAATCTCCTGGCCGAAATTCAATTTCCCCAGGAAGAAATGGTATAAGTCCTCCCAACAAACTGTCTCAGTTGCCAAGGACATCATCTCCCAGCACAGCTTCAACTAAGTCTTCAAGTTCAGGTAGAATGTCCTACACGTCACCAGGCAGGCAGATGAGCCAGCAAAACCTTACAAAGCAAACCGCCTTACCTAAGAGTACCAGTAGCATTCCACGAAGTGAGTCTGCTTCAAAAGGGTTAAACCAAGCTCTCAGCAGCGGTGGATCCAACAAAAAGACTGACCTATCCAGAATGTCATCCACAAAATCTAGCGGGAGTGAATCTGACAGATCCGAGAGACCTGTTCTTGTTCGTCAGTCAACTTTTATTAAAGAAGCTCCAAGTCCAACTCTACGACGGAAATTAGAAGAGTCAGCTTCATTTGAATCTCTGTCTCCTTCCCGGCCAGATTCTCCCACCAGGTCCCAACTACAGACCCCTGTTTTAAGTCCTTCTCTTCCCGATATGTCTCTGTCCACTCATGCAACTGCCCCGACTAGTGGCTGGCGAAAATTACCCCCTAATCTGAGCCCTTCTGTAGAATACGATGGGAGACCAGCAAAACGTCATGACATAGCCCGTTCTCATTCCGAGAGTCCGTCTAGATTGCTGATCAATAGATCAGGGACCTGGAAGCGTGAGCACAGTAAGCATTCATCGTCGCTTCCTCGTGTAAGCACTTGGCGAAGAACTGGAAGTTCTTCCTCAATTCTGTCAGCTTCTTCAGAATCCAGTGAAAAGGCAAAAAGCGAAGATGAAAAGCAGCACGGAAGTTCTCTTTCTGGACACAAGCAAAGTAAAGAAAGCCAAGCACCAGCAAAAGGTACTTGGAGAAAAATAAAAGAAAATGAAATTCCTCAGATAATGAACGATCCTCAGCATTCTTCCTCAGGTGCCACAAATGGCTCCGATTCCAAAACTCTCATCTATCAGATGGCACCAGCTGTCTCTAAGACAGAGGATGTGTGGGTGAGGATAGAGGACTGCCCAATTAACAACCCTCGCTCTGGAAGATCCCCAACTGGAAATACTCCCCCTGTTATTGACAGCGTTTCAGAGAAAGGGGGCCTGAATGGTAAAGATTCTAAAGAGATGCAAGACAAGCAAAACCCCGGGAATGGAGGTGTTCGTACCGTGGGTTTAGAAAACCGTCTGAACTCTTTCTTTCAGATGGACAGTGCAGACAAGAAAGGCACCGACACAAAGCCTCTGCAGAATAATCCTGCTCCTGCACCAGAAAATAATGAGAGTACTGTAAGTGAGCGCACGCCGTTCAGCTCCAGTAGCTCGAGCAAACACAGCTCCCCCATTGGTGCTGTTGCAGCGAGAGTGACTCCTTTCAACTACAACCCCAGCCGCAGGAAGAGCAGCGTGGACAATAGCTCTGCTCGGCCATCACAGATACCCACACCGGTAAATAACACCACCAAGAAACGTGACTCCAAGTCTGAAAACCCAGACTCCAGTGGAACTCAGAGCCCTAAACGTCACTCTGGCTCCTACCTGGTAACTTCTGTTTAAGTGCAACAAAAAGTAGATAAAACTGATGTATTATATACAGCAGCTATTTAGAAATTGTGTTTCAAATGAAACTTTAAAAGACTGTGTTGGTTTTATTTGTTGTTTTTATCTTTTGTAAATAGGATTGATTCTTGTTAGAGGGTCCTTGGTTCTAGAAGCCATATTTGATAGTATACTTTGTCTTCACTGGTAATATTTTGGAGGAATACCTGATTGACAGTTTGGAATAAAATTGCTAACGCAAATATATTTGTACAGTATGTTTAACGTATTTAATTAGCATCCCATCCCATAATCCTTTAAATATTCCTTGTCGTTGACATCACGGAACATTACAGGTAGAGGTGATACAGTCATATTGCTTTATCAATCCTTTCTAGATTACAGACTGACTAAACTACATCAGGGAAGAATTGGTATTATTTATGCAAAAATAAAAAAAGTATACTTACTCAGTTTTAGTATTTGTGAGTCCATCTAACCCAATAATTAATCATGTGGCTGTGAAATTCACAGTAATATGGTTTCCGCTGAACAAGCTTTCCCAGCCTGCTTTTCTGCATGAATGGAACTGATGGTTCATTTTCTGAAGTAAAGATTAACATTTCTGTGGTCACATAATGTACATAGATAGTTATAGTGTAACAATTTACACTTTCTTTATGTTCCACAAAAAATGGACAACTCTGCAACTGTATAACCTTGAACAAAATTATTTTACCTGAATTAGATTTTATCTTAAAGTAGGTAGAATTTTTTTGCTATGCTGTAACTTGTTGTATATTCTGGTATTTGAGGTGAGATGGCTGCTCTTTATTAATGAGACATGGGGGATGTCTCAATAGAGACTAAAATGAACATTTCAGAATAAATTATTACTATATGTAAATTGTGTGTGTTACTTCTGCATTACATAAAAATACAGTATTTTATTTTGAGAAGTCACCCTATAATGTGTTGTATAATGCACTTACACTTAAGGCCTGGTTCAGCAAAGTCTGGCACCTCCCTCCAGTGTTTGTTCTTCCTGATCACTGACAAACGCCTGTTGTAGGATGCTTGTAACAGTTGCTGGACCAGGCCCTAGGTCTTCTGTAATATATTTGTAATTGAGACAGTTTCACACATCTCAGGTGCATAACAAGGCTAAAGGCAGGGTATTTCCAGTAGCCAAGCAGTGTAACTGTTTCCATGACTGCAAGCCTGAAACAATATTTTATCTATAAAAATAATATTTGTAAAACAAAAGATTTTTTTTTTTTTAATTGGGGATATAATATAGAATGTGAAATAGTGACTATAAGATGAAATCTTAATTCTGTTTGAAATCTTCATGCATTTTTTTTTTTCATTTATATTTTCAAAATTAGAAAGGGAAAAATGTCGCAAGAATCCCGTGGCAGCAAGAAATTAGTTACCAGAGTAGAAAAACATGTTTATACACAAACCAGGACATTTGCTGCCTTAAGCCTTTTTGATGCAAGTATGGTTTGTGCTAGAACAATGCTGAAAAGACAGATTTGTGCTTTAAAAATATAAATATAGTCTGAATTTAGATGAGAATTTGTTTAAAGTAGAAATAGGAGAGAACAGAACATAAACCATTCTGTGCATGATTAACAAACCATGAAGTTTTGTTGTATCTCAACTGGACTGTTCTAAAATTAGCATTCTAAATATTTGATATTCAGGATTCAAAACGCCGTGCTTTCAGGAAGCCCTGAAATAGAGCAATTTACCTTTTTGGTAGCTATGACACAGTTGCAGAGTGTATCTCATCTGTGGCTTCTGTACTTCATCTGATACTGAAATGAATCCATTTTTATCGTGAATCCATTTTTATCGTGAATCCACCGTAGGACATGCACTGCTTATGAACAGAATTGAGGTTCTATCAGCAGACAGAAGTCAATTTAGATAAAGTTAAAAGCAAATACCAAAAAAAAATAGCTGTTTGGCAGAAGTGGCATCTTATTTGCTCTTTTGTCCTTTGCTTCGTGTCAGGTCTGTGACATGCCATGTTTCTGTGTCATCTGGTGAATCTGTTAACAAGCAGCGCTCCTCATATTAGCACTTGAAATATTTTGCATATAGTAGCTTCACAAAATTATTAAGATGAGTGTGTGTCCTTTTAAAGATGAACTGGAGGCAGAGATTATGTCATGTGCTCCAAGTCAGGACTTCCTGGTGAAGTAGAATACGGAATTCTCCTTGAGTTCAAAATGCAAAACCACTTTTCTTATACATTGTGATACCTTTTTTTTTTTTTCTTTTGTGATGAGCTTTTAACTACTAGTGTGAAGAATATACCACATAATCCAGGATAGTTGTTTAACACTGACTTTGCATCTATGTCCTGTCAATCTAAGTTAAACTCAATCTCAGTAAAAAAAATTTTGTTGATTTTGTTTTTATAACTGAAGGAATCAGAAGATGAGGCAAACCAGTAAATAATTCTGTGCATATTAAACACCAGAATGTCTTTGAAAATTTTAGTGGCTTCTCTTGGTAGTCTTGGAGGTACTTCATGATCATTATAATTGGGAAGTTTCTCTTAATATCCTCCTGAGGAACCTATATTTGTAGCAAAGACAGATGAGAGAAACTTTTCAACTATAAGGGTAGTGATACACTAAAATATGCTTCCCATGGGAGTTGTTAAATTTCCATTATAGAAGTTTTAAGAAGAGGTTTACGAAACATCTCATAGGAATGGACTATATAGTATATTTCATATTGCCTGTATGCAGAGAGGGGCTCAGGTGATCTTTTGAAATCCCTTCCAGTCTACATCTCTCTGATTCTTTATTGAAAATACTTCGTATCCACTAAGAGCCTTTTAGAATATTTAAGGACATCCATGATGTTTGATTTCTGTTAGTGATGGGGATACAAGGTTAGTTAAGCTCAACTATAAAGACATCCCAGAAATACAAAATCAAAAAATTGAAAAATGGCTGTAATAAGTATATTTGGTCTTGGATTTTGTTAATGATGTCTAGATTCATGACAGTTAGGTTTGATTTATGCTGCTACAGATTTACTCTTGTTCCTTGATTTTATGAAATTGCCACAGCAGGTAAGAGGACATGACTTATGTCAAGGCAAAACAAAGGAAAAACAAGGAGCTAAGGAAACCAAGACTTTATTTTACTGTTATTCTGGGATGTACTGCCTTTCTTTCTACAGATTTTGGTAGAACTTCTGTGACGTGTGCTCGGACCTCTAGTTGTCCTTGAATTAGTTTACCATATCCAGAACGTATCAAACTTGTACTTAAAAATCAGTTTATACTGAAAATACATTCATAAAGCTCATTTCAGACTGACTTACAGCTTGATGTGGAAAGCACAAACATGACCTCCCCACAAATAGTAATTAGTTCACTTTTTAAAATGAACTTTCACTTTAATCTCTTGCAGTGTGCCACAGTTTCTGCTCAGTTTCTGTGAAAGCTCTTCTGACTAAACGTTGCAAACTTTAAAGGGGAATTAATCCATTTCCATTTTTCATGTGCAGTTCTCTCTCTGAGTATTTTCCCCTGAAAGCTTAAAGATAATTCTCAAAACTCTGTCAGAGTTGACATCTTAAAAACTGAAAGCCTTGCCAGGATTTCCTGATGAGATTGGAATATTGTTTCAAGCAAGATTTGGCTGCAGAAGACGAGTATAGTTTTTGCTGTAAGCTTCAGCAGGCAACAGTATTCTTCAACATAAACTGGTATCTTTGATGTCTTTGGGAAGTTAGATGCTGTGTCAGGGGTAGAGTGGGAAGGAAATGAAAGTGACCCTTTTGGACAAATGAGAAATTGGGATTAGCAGGAAGATAACTGTGTATTAGCTTCTTCATTCTTCTTAAGGATAAACATCCATATTATTTCCAGACTCGAAGAAAAGGCACGTGCTGTTTAAAGAAGCTTTCTTCTCTCTTCCATGCTCCCGGCTGTGAATCCTGGCTCTCATCTGGCCTCTCAGTGCACTTGCTCACCTCTTTCCTAGCAGAACTGATGGGGGAGTAGGATTCGTGCTCCATTTAGTACTGAATTTGCTTAGAGCAGGGTTGGACAAGTGCCACCTGGGCCAGCAGGGGAAAAAAAAAGAAAAAAAGAGGAAAAAAAAACCCAAACCAGCTAGGACTGTTAGAAAGAGGTTGGGATAGTTTCCTTTATGGGTAGTCAGTGAGTTGGATCAAGCCATTGCAGGCAATTTTAAGCTGATACACCAAGTTTCGGACCTGTTCTTCACCATTTTTGAGACAGCAAAAGCAAATTAAAGTCGGGGTTTCTTTACTCTGAACTATTTTCACTCTGAACTTCTGCCTAATGGCCCCTTAGCATTTTGCATTTAAATATATTCTGTTTGGGTATGTCCTTTGTATTGGAAATTCTGGCAACTAACAGAGGTATTACAGCAGTCTACAGTTTGTGCTCATGGAAAAGAAATATTTCTACATCAAAAATACCCAAAGTACAAATTGTTCTACCCTATGTAAACTCCCAGGTGACAGTTTTGACATTTGCAATATTAAAATCGATGTAGTAAATGCATCCAGTAAAAAGATTTCTTGCAACTAGTTGGTTTTGAGAAGAGGCTTGAAGTGGGGGAGAACATCTCCCCTCCCTGATGAAGACAGTACTACTTGCAGTGATGATCTGGAAGATGTTTAGGTGGACTCTTACAAGCTCTTCTTTTTTTTGTTAGTAGATGCCTCTCAAATGGTCTTTTTCTCATTGAGCTTTCATGGAATAGTCTGAACAGCTGTGAGAGCATCACTCACAATTGCCTGTAGACTTCCACCTAAACATAACTTGAGGTATCTACTGATTGCCTTGCATCCACCTGAAAGCTTTGTTCTTGATGAGATGTGGTTCAGGTGAAGCTGCAGATACAAGCAAAGTCTCCATTAATATGAAGCATGGCTTCCTCCACATGCTTAAAACTTTGAAGACCTACTTAATACCAAATTACTCGAGCATATTCACTCTCTGGTTCCATGGCCATTTTCTTTGCACTTTTATGTTTAACCAGAAGAGATGCCCAGACTTTTATTTTCATTTCAAATTGCGTGTAGAAATATGATTCCTCCTTCATAGTCTCCTATATGCAGAATAACAGATTGTATCTGTAAATGTGTTTATAGAGAATGTTATGTAGTTGAGGTTGAGTTCTTAGTCAGAATGGTAAGTTAACTGGTTACGTGTTGTGTTTGTTTACATATTGGAAGTGCAAGGGGATTTGGTGTGGTGCAGAAGAGCTTAAGAGTTCACAAACAGTAATTAATGTAGGGTCAATTAATTAGTGATGCCAAAATAAATATAAGGTATGGACTTAATATATAGGTTTTCTGCTGTCAACTGTCAGTCTACCAGATGTGCTGCTTACTTCTAAGATTGGGTAATGCCTCCCTAGCATCATTTCACAAATTGCCTTTCTTAGGAAATTTCCACAGTCACAGCCTTGCGTGCTCATGAGTTTCTGCCACGTTGAGATTTCAGGAAATCGGAATAATTTTGCTGTTTGTGACAGCATCCTTTGCTTCAGTGGCTGTGGAATTGCAATTTAGGTTATCAAGAAGATGCAGAGGGAGCTTGTTCACTCAGTAAAATGCACTTCTGTCCAGACCTCAAGCCATACATGCAAACAGTATCTCTGATGCCCTACATTTTGGTGGGATTCAACATGGATAAAGCTTTTGCTGGTTCTCTGCAAGTAATTAAAATGTCATCCACTGAGATCAGATGCATTTTCCCACCTGTAAATGCTGTTTCTCTTGAACAAACTCTGCCCACAATTATCTTTGCTTCAGTTTTGTTGTTTGCTTCTGCCTGAAATGCATTACTGTTTATATCCTAACTCTGTAATTAATTCTTTCTTCAACTACTCTAATGTATTTTGTTTCACAGTATACTTAATCTGAATTTAGTCTTGCTATGCATAATTTATTTATTACTTGCAGTGTTATATAAAATTTCCTCCTGATTGCACCTTGTCAGAGTGGAATTGTTTTCTTGGCTACTACTGAGAGTTAAGAGGCGTCTCTTTGCTGTTATTAGCAATATGATTTCATTTCAAGGGGAAGTTGCCCTTAAGACACTTAAGCGATGATTCAGTATATCAGGACAAATGCTCTAAAGGAGCACATGTTTTTGTTTTGGTGGTGGTCACATTTCAGATAAATAAGAACAGGGAAAAAGAAGCTCAGGGACACGCAGTTCACCAGCAGAGCTCTCTGCTCTCGTTCCGTGTTTCGTTTCAGATCAAACTCCACAAAACAAAGCCTAGTTCCAACGTGGTGTAATTCCATCAGCTCGCTGTTCCTTACGAGAGGTTCACAAGAAGCTTATTTCATAATGACTCCAACAGAGCAGAGGCTTGGTTAATTCCACAGCCTTTCTGCTCCATAACAAATGCGTTCTTTAGTCCCTGATTAGAAACTGTTAAGGGACCTAGCTTGATTAATTCCCCAACACACACACAAACATTTCTCTATATATTCATGCATATTTTGCACTCTTGCCTTCACTTCAGGCTTTGACATAGGTAGAAGTATTTAAACACAACAAAACAAACAAACAAAAAAAAGCACCATCACTGATTTACTAAGATCCTTTGTTTTCTAATATTTGTAGCACTCTGTTTCATAGTGGAGAAGATGTGTTCTAATTTGAGGACTGATTAGTCAGTACCTTATTTTTAAAGTATTCTAGAGAAAGATACACTTACGGCTTGATTTATACGAAAAAAGAAAAAAAAAAGGAGAAAAAAAAAAAAAAAAACAAAAAGAAAAATAAATTCCCTTGCTAGTAATTTAAACATTTGTTCAGAAGAAAGAAAATTCATTACTATCACTTGCAGTTTAAAGCCAATAGGGATCATGCAAACAAGATTTTTGAGTGGTTACATGTAAAACAAATGAAGGTGGTTCGTGGCTCACTCTGTGCTTCCTCCCAAGGATCCTCTGTCCAAAAAGCAGATTGTTCACGGCAGTCTGGATGCACTGCTGACACCCAATTCAGATTGGCCTCTGCATCTTACCTCGCTTATTGATAAGGCCTGTGCTGGCACACGGCTAGAGTGGAAGTAGCTGTGGAAGAGCAGGAAGGCAGATGGAAAAACTAAGCCACAAATGCCAAGAAAACTCCCTTTATATAATTTTTTCTTATTATGATTTCAATGGTGATGAAAGGGAGTTGGCATCTTTTTTTTTTTCCTTACTATAAGAGAGCAGCTGCACAACCGTGATAGATTATTTGATGTTTTCCAGTGTTTTAAATCATTTGGAATTCTTACAGATAGAAATCCCTTGGCTTAAGCGAAAGCTATGAATTCAGTGCAAATACTGAATTACTGTGTCACGAGGTCATTAATGGCTGCTTTTGATTTTACAAACTGCCTGTACATAACTGTGGCTTTACACAGCTTTTAGTCTACAAGGCTAAAACAGAAGGCCAGAGTACGTCTGGGTGTAAAACTGAGGTCTATACTGAAGAGACCTAGTCTTGCAAATGTGAAGGAATGAGAGACGGGTAGAAATCCCTGGTTTTGTTTCCACTTTGCCAGTTCTCCTGTTGCCAGCTAAAGAGGGATTTGGATACAGTCTTGGCAATGTGATGCCCGACACGCTATGGTTAATTCTGCATGTTAAAGTTTCATGGCAAGTACCAGTTTTATGAAACTAAATATATAACAGCATTATTTTATGTCTCCTCCGTGCTGTTGAAAGTGCTCTGTTGGACTGACCTAGTTCACACCTGTCTCTTACTTCCACCTTAAGTCATACTTTATGACATATGTTTCCATTTGAACAGTTTATTTTTTCTTTTTTTTCCCCCCAACCCCTATATTTTATTTAAAAAAAGGTATGTTTTTAATCCTTGCTTATAAACATGGCAGAGAAAATCCTTCTTAGCTTGCCCTCTTTTCTCCAACATCTGTCAAACCAACCAAGATTTCACTCCATGTCCCCTTGCTTTATTCTGCATTTTATCTGCAGTCCACTGTGGAGCTGTTCCACCGTCCCAGCTGAAAATATACCCCCTCCTAAATGACTTCACTAATTATTATATAGGCATTTGCAGCATGTGTAGACTACACAGTGTAACATCAGAATAGAGAGGAGTGAACGTGTAAGCCAGGTCTCAATAAGGTGGCATCTGTATGTGACACTTCCAGTAACGGGCAGGAACTGGAAGTTGCCTCAAACCATCTGCGTTTTCTCGGGCTCCCGCTTCCAGTCAGTGCATCTGCATTTATCTCAGGTGAAAAGCACCAGCCTGTAACCCAGCTGCTTTGAATTCTGTTTCACACGTACAGGGCCCTTGTTGCTGGATTATTTTGTTTAGGGTTTTGGTTTGGGGGTTGGTTTTTTTTGCTGTTTTTCTTCGCCACACACCCTTAACAACAGTGGCCGACTAAGGACAGCTGACTTGATGCTGACAGTGTCTGTGGTGAGGGAGTTCTCTGCTTGAGAAGCTTGCAGTGCCCCATGCTCATCCCGTGCCGCTCCCACTGCAGCTGCAGCCAGTGGGTTGACCTTGCCAAGCCACACACAGCTTTCGGAGACCAGTGTCCCTGCTACCAACCACAGGCATTTCTCGCAATCCTGACATTTTCCTGCAGACCTGTATGAGTCCTCCCCTCGCCAGGAATCCGTATCCTCTCTTCACACTGCTTTAAAGTGTCTAAGAGCTGTCAGGTTTCAGTTCTTTCACCATTCGCTCTCTGAGGTGGGGGACAGCAGATCCCAGGAAGCGCGTGCAGCCACAACGTGCCTGAGCTGGTGAGTTTTGTGACCTACTTCTGCCGCCAAAGTCCTCGGGCTACAAGTATGCAGAACTCAAGCCTGAAATGTATTTCTTGTGGCACCAGAACAAATGCAGAGACTGGATGCCACAGACTCAGTGAAGTCACTCTGCAGCAATGATGGGAATTGCACTGACACGTCTCTGCCCGGTGCTTCATTTCAGGCGTGCCAGTTTCATGATATTGTGAATTCTAGCACCAATAAAGGAGATTGGTGTGTAATGATGGCATCTGCAGAAAAGAAGACACAATCCCTCTGTATATATATATGTCATATAATCCGATCTGCAAATCCACAAACTCCGTTTCCAACAATTGTAAAATTATTTTTCTGTCTGAAAAAGATGTGGAAAATAGTTTTTGTCGTTGCCACAAATACAGGCTGTCTGGCTTTTGTTCTGTTACAGTAAGTTTAAATACTGTTTTAAAAGAGAAGCCATTAATCCAGTATGTTGGTATCGAAAAGCTGTATGAATTCAAATGAAAAGAAAAAAAAATAGCACGCAGTTGTCAAATATAGCAACACTAAGCAAACACACAAAATTCTGTGTCCTGAATTCAGTGTGATGACTGACAGCAGTTTTAATGTGCAGCACTGGCACCTCACCGCTCCAACCACAGCTGTGTCCAGCGCCACCTCTAATGTGATGCCAGAGCAGCATTTCTCAAGGTGGTGTCCAACGGTACCAGAAACTGCTTTACTGAGAGACTAAAAGTATTGCAGCAATATGAGGAGAAAACAAAACAAAACAACGGTGCTCATTAAGTTTTAGCCTATTTTTCATTTAATTGTATGCAAAGCCATGGTAATGCCAAATAAATATTTCTTTGCATTTTTTCCTAAAAGCATTAGATTGTTACTCAATTTAAAGCCCACAAGAACAGTGTCCATCAGAGGGAGATTTATGTTCTTATCCTTCTGGTGGGTTCAAATCTAGGTGCCCCAGAAGGAAAGGGCTATGTGTTATTTGACTTAACCAAATGGCAATAAACCTGCTTTGTAGCATGGGTTAGTGAGGACCATGCTTCGTGCGATGGTCAGACCATGAGTACACCCTGCACGCTGCGTGACAACACGGAGACACAATGAGCACCATGAAATCCAGCCTGTCCACAGCTCACACTGTATGGAGAATTAAATGGTGTAAATGGTTCTTGAAGCCTTTTTTAGCCTTAAGACCACTTGCTGCCCAGTCATGGGGAGAGGAACCACAGCCCAGTGTTTGGAAGGCACACTGCCACCGCTGTGGGATCTGATGGCCATGCAGGTGAAACACTTGTGAGCCAAATCTGCAAAGCCTGCTGCACCTCCCTCCTTCCCTCCCCTGTGTCCTGCCTCTCTCTTGCAGAATGCAGGTGACAACAGCCCATGGAACAAGCTTCTGCCACCATGGATGATGCACAGATATAAGCACTGACAACCTGGACACCAGGACAATGACTCCAAAGGTAATGGCAGCTCTAACACTCTGTAGGTGGTGAGGTTCTCAGCGGAAAGTCATTTAGTGGACACACAACTACGTATGCAATAGAGATTTAAAAGAAAAAAAACACGTTGCAAAGAAAGAACAACATAGGAAAACCATTAACAAGCCACTGTTAACAAGAACATTTTGCTGTTAAGTGAAAAATGTCAAAGTAATTTGTAACAGATTAACTTGTAACAGATTAACTAACCTCTTAGAGAGGTAAACTTAACTCTGTATCAACCAGCTTGATGGTCATCAGGAGACAGCCCTCCGAAAATCTGTCCTTAGCACTGGACAATTACTGCATCAAAAGCTTCCTTCATAACTTGACACACCTCATTTACATAACCTTTTTTGTTAGCTGAGCAGCTTGTTAAGTCTTGTTTGTGAGGTGCTGCCAAAATGCTGACTTCCTACCAGACAGCTGCAGTCACATTTCTGGAAACTGCTGAGGCCGCACACTTGTACTGTTTGTGTTTTGTGCAGTACTTCGTACATCCTGTTTGCTTCTGACATAGAGACAGCAAAGACAGGAGACAACAAAATCATTCAAAAGACTGAACAGACAACTAACACATTAATCTGTGCCAAATGCCACCCTGATCTTAACTCTTAACTCTTTCAAGTTTTCATGAACTGTACTGGCAGTGCTTCCCTGGGAACACCACTCTGCTGCACTGAGTCCCAGCATCCTCCTCTTCAGGATTTCAGTCACAGGGGGCTGGGCTCTTTGGTGGAGCAGAAAACAAATATAAGAACATGCAAAAATATTTAATAAATACCTTCAGTTTTTTGTCCTGGTACGTAGCTGCTGCACAAAGCTTAACTGGTGTGTAGGACTGCACGGAGGATGCCCTGTGAAATTCACAGAGTGACCAAATGGTTGAGGCTGGCAGGGGCCTCTGGAAGTCACCTGGTCAAACTCTCAGCTCCAGCAGGGTCACCTGCACCTGGGCACCCGGTGCCACGTCCAGATGGCATCTAAATACCTCCAAGAAGGGAGAGTCCTCTGCCTCTCTGGGCTACCTGTGCCAGTGCTCAGTCACTTTCACAGTGAAAAAGTGTTTCCTGATGTTTGGGAGGAACCTCTTCTGTTTCAGTGTGTGCACATTGTCCTGCTTCTGTCACTGAGCATCACTTAAAAGAGCCTGGCCCTTATCTCTTTGTACCCTCCACACAGGCATTTATACATCTTGATAAGATCGCTCTGACCCTTCTCTGCTCCAGGCTGAACAGTCCCTGGTCTCTCAGACTTCCTTCCTGCAAAAGATNCACCCTGGTGGACCAGACTCTTCTCCCATTTTGGTGTCAGCTGCAAAGTTGCTGAGAGTGCGCTCTGTCCCATCACCCAAATCATAGATTAGATTGGANCATCCTCTTGGAGGTCCTTTGCTGGATTCTCTCCATTGTGCTCATGTCTCATGTACTGGGGAGCCCAGCATTGGACCCAGCACCCCAGGTGTGGCCTCCCCAGCGCTGAGGGGGAGTGTCACCTTCCTCAACCTGCTGGCACCGCTCTTCCTAATGCAGCCCAGGACACCATCAGCCTTCTTTGCCACAAGAGCACGTTGCTGACTCATGTTCAGTTTGGTGTCCACAAGGGCCCTTTCTGCAAAGCTGCCTTCCAGCTGGGTGGCCTAGCACAGGCTGGTGCCTGCACTGATCCCCAGGTGCAGGACTTTGCACTTACTGTGCAAAGGTTCTGTTGGTCCATTTCTCCAGCCTTTCCAGGTCCCTCTGGGAGAGCAGCACAACACCCTGGTGGACCAGACTCTTCTCCCATTTTGGTGTCAGCTGCAAAGTTGCTGAGAGTGCGCTCTGTCCCATCACCCAAATCATAGATTAGATTGGAAAGAATCTTAAAGATCACCTAGTTCCACAGCCCCACCACGGGAAAGGGTACCTCTCACAAGTAGATTGGGGGGTGGGGAGGGCGGGAACTTCCTTAAATCATTAAAGAAAATGTTAAGTAGCACCACACACAGAAGTGACTCCTGGTGCACACTCCTAGTTGTACTGGCCTCCAACGAGACTCTGTGCCACTGACCAATGCCCTCCGGGCTCATCGTTTATTCGCGCCTGTAGTTCAACCAG
>VXBW01001990.1:331423-341955 GCA_013400375.1 Thinocorus orbignyianus | reverse complement strand
AATTCTTTTTTTTTTTTTTTTTTTTTTGAAACTCTGCTCTTCCTCCTTTGCACAAGGAAGTTGCTGTTGGCTGAGGGGTGGGGTGGGTGGGAGGCGAGTAAGGAGTTTAGCATGTTTTGGGGGGTTGATTCTCAGACAACTTAAACAGAGTTGACGAGACCAGAATGCAAACGCAAGAGAATTTCCTAAATTTATCAAATTAAAAAGAGTTGTGAGAGTTTGACCTCGCGAATATTAGTGGCATCTGCTGCTGCTTAAAGGAGTTTATATTTGTTGTCAACTGTCACGCTTTGAAGAATTTGGTTTCATTTTAGCAGCACTAGTGGTGATGCTGTTACCATGGATTTCTAAAATGTTTTTCTGAACTTTTTTTCTCCCCCTTTTCTGACTTGGAAAACGTAGGATAAAGCAGAAGAAATGTCCACCTTGCAGTGGTAGCAGAAAAAACCTAAAAGCGTAACACACACCAGCACTCAATCAGTAACTTTGCAGCATTATTTGTTCAGGACATTTATGGAACACTAGAAAATCAGTGGATGAGCAAGAAAACCTTTGAAATCCCTGCACCTCACCATTCTTCCTCTCCGTGTTCCTGAGGAACACCAAATGCTGATGGTGAGCAAGGCTGGGAGGGCTGGCCAGCTGGTGCTCACCACTAAGAACTGGTCTGTGTCCCAAACCCCTCTGTGGAGGCCCTGATGCTCTGAAACAGCTCGTGGTTGCACTGTGAGATCCAGCCACACAGGCAGAAGCACTTCTCTCAGGCTTTTAAGAGGGGCTTGTACTAGTTCCACAGTAATGAAGTTTGGGTGAAACCAAAGTGACCGCACTGTAAAGACCTTCTCCCTTTGTAAAGGGACTGGGTTTTCAGTGTTGAGGTACAGGGTTCTTAAGAAACAGCAAGGCATCGTACTGGTCCTGTAAGAATCTCTTTATTTGTGTCCATTTTTATTTAAGCACATTACAATTCCAGCACAGACACGGAGCAGATGCATGTACCAACATTTGCACATAAATGCTGTGAAGGAGACTTTTGAGAAGAGCACTGATCTGTGGGGCCAGCCCAGTGGAGTGACTTGCAGGAAAGGGTAACTTGCTGCAGAAATTCAGCCATTCCCACGTGCACCAAGGCAAACAAACAGATCGGATTCTGTTAACAACAGACGGGCGTTTCACTATAAGGAGAAATCCCACAAAGCAGCACGGAATTTAGCTGATGGTCAAGAAACAGCAAGTTACAAAGACAAAAAGTTGGTTCAAAGCCTACCTGTTACATGTCTCTCAGAGAATGTTTTAACACGTAACTAGAAATGTTTTATCCCCATGAATAACAGTGAAGAACTGCTGAATAGTATGAGAACTAAGTTCTGCCTCTCCTACAGACCTCATTAGAAAGTCTAAAATTTATCAGCAGCTTTTAGAGAAGTTTATGCAGTACTTTGTACCTAAATCAAATAGACTATCAGGCATCTTTATATTTATTTATCACTGACTATTTCAGGAGGTGAAACTAACTTACACTGACCACATGACTGCTATGTACACAGCTGGTAGTGTTCAAAACGCAGCACAAGGATTTGGTTTGGCTTACAGAAAAGGTCAGTGAGTTTAAGACAGAGGAAGGCAAAACAAGAAATTGAATCACCTAAATGGTCTGTCACCTCAAACGTCTTACTCGCTTAGATCTACAGCTTTGCTGAAAACTTTTTATCCCCTTCAGCACATCCACTCACAACAGAAAGTTGTCATGGAATGATTAGCTGTGGCATCTCCTTCAAATGACAAACTGCGTGCTGTCCTAGAGAAAATTATGTACTTTCCCACCTACATTGACAGCAGTGAGGGCTGTGCTTTCCAGCTTAAAGCTTAAAATGCTTTATCTTAAAGCACTTTTACATCTCTTCTAGTAATACCCACATCTCAAATTTAAAACCGACCTGCTGTGCTTCATTCTTTTGAAGTTCCTGCATCTGAAAATTTACAGCGAATGTTTATGTACCAGCTTGTTGCAGAAAGCCAAAAATCCTCAAAATTCTGTGTTAAGATTAAATCTTTTGAACCTAATATTGTGGACCAGAAATCACTTCTTATTCTACCAAAAGCTCAATCTTACTTCCTGCGCGTTCTGTGAGCTAAGAACTGTCACAGCGTTACTGCAGACTTTAAGAAACATCAGCACAGAGATGAGAACAGGGAGATCTCAGTAACTCACGCCAAATTTGTTTAAAATACAGATTCAGATCTAAAAAAAAATATTCTTTTCCTATGACTGCAAAAAGGCCTTTAGTCTCTTTGGTTGCATTCTTACCAATTGGTCAGGAATATATGAAATAACAACAGCATCCTTATTCAGGATGTTTCAGTGCTCGTGCCAAATTGCTCTTAGTACAGTCAGAAGAGACTGCAGATTTTTATGAGCAGAAAAATCTTATGGGGGTTTTGGTCCATCCTATTAACGATGCAGTTCTGGGGATGGACATCCAAAGCAGTAAGTATTTCAACAGGACTTTAGGAAGGTTTTGTAGTGGTACCGCTCCTTGGCAAAAGGTGGTTTGTGCTTTTGAGTGGAATCTTAAAAGGCACTCTACTAACAATTTTAGATGACAACTTTGTTTAACAAGAAGAGGCAAGGAGTTGGACTTTAGTCATCTTGTGCACTTCAATGCATCCGTTTCTGGCAAATTAATTCACATTAATATGTCTGATCACTCGAATGAAGTTACTCTTCCCTGTATTTATTATCTATCCATTTAAGAATACACACACTGAACCAAGTATTGTGTTACAACAAAACATGCAACAGTGAGTAATCTCTATTATCAGGTGCCCAGAACATGTAATTTCATCATTTACAACTTTGTTGCTGGGGAATACATCCATTATGCCATCTCAATAATTCCCTCAAAGAAGACTCGTTCAGACTAACTAGTATTTTCCTGACACAATATCTTCATGTTACCAGATGCACCACAGTCAAAGTGTTAAGAGTAGTTACATACACAAAGAGACAACTAAAGTGCAGAGCCTGTGGGATATATACTTTTTATTTATGTCACTGCAGAAAGAGATTACTTAAAAGTTTTCTTCTGCATGAAGATGAATAAAATATTTTCATTAAGCTTCAGATGCTGCCCACTGCATTGCTTTTAAATAAAAACGCTTACTTTCTATACAGACACAGCAAAGTAGTCAGCAAACTTACAACACATTCCTTTAAAATATCAAAATGTTTCCAAGGCAATATTCTCAAAATCATACTAGAGCTCCCAGTAGGATCAAGCTTCATAAAGGATGTGGTAGGGAAACTTTATCCAGTTAGTAGTTTAAGTGCTCTTCTTCTCTTCACCTAGCAAGTTCACTGTTGCTTTCTTGGCTGCAGGAAAATAGGAGCAAGTTTAATCTTAGAGGCTGTAGATTAAGTGGCTTACTCTGTTCCTACACTGCATGAAAAAAAAAATATTTTTCCTTTTAGATCACTGAAGAAACATGGCAAAAGAAAATCACAGCTTTTGTATACACATACACACAGACACCGTGATAGAACTGACCATACAAGGATTTAAAAAAATACACCATAAGCAAGAAGCAGCACAACGAAGAGCCCAGACTGACTTACAACCATTACACCAATAAAACAGCTGTTCACAGCGTTCAGGCCACAGGTTTACAGCAAAAAATGTATTAGCAAGCTGACAAAACAGGTCTGGAATAATGCTAACGTGTGTCCCCACTTGCGTATGTATGTGCACATGTGTACAAGATTTCTTAAAAAATATACATATGTGGAAATCTTTATATGTAAAAATATGAAAGAGTAGGTGATGGAATGAGTGCAGAAGAATCCCATGTCCATTGTGGAAAGAACATTATTTAAGACACCTGTCTAACATTAGTGTTTCGGGAAGGATCACACAGCAAAACTTCCAATTGCAGCTGAGAAAAGCAGACCATTTAAATAACAACAGGAAAATTGCCTGAGTTGGTAAAAGCAAATGAGACTGCCTGCGTTGTTTTGGAAGAAAGGAGACTTAAGGCGAAGTATCTTATATATAAATCAATCAATCAATCACCTTTTGAATGAAATTTAAATAAACCTGTCGTTCAGCTACATAATATATTTCCTTCTCTTACTCATAAAACTATCATGAGACTCTTTAGAGTGTGAGTGTCCACTACAGAATGCAAGGAAACAGAAGCAAAAATTAAGCAACCTACAGTCTGTGATAGTATTCATTCTAACCATATGAAAACCTAACTCATTTCTGTAAGAGTGGGCTCAGAATCCTTTGATCTCCAGAGGAAGGAAAAGTATGTAAAACTGACAGATGGGAAAACTTCATTTCACGTGTTGGCTGTTTACAGAATCCGCTTTACCACTGAACTGGCAGCCCTTCCGTACTAGCTATTTTAGGAGCTACAAGAATACACTGAAACAGTAACTGTATTTATGAAAAGTATCTTGTGAGGATGTTTGGACCTGCTCATAAAACAACAGAATGTCTACAGTGATATAAACTGTGATGGGAAGACACACAAGCTAATTAGCCATTAATTCCACGCACACAGCTTGCACTCACTCTAGCACAACTCCACTCCTGTAAGGCATGATCCGCTGCGATCCTCTTCTCTTGGCATCTTCACCCAGATTTAACTTCTCCATTAGACTTAACACAGACATCTTAAAACTTTCTAACTGTAATATTAGAGTTGTCCAATGAAACTCCTCCTACTTGATGCCTTTAATAAATACTCTTTTCCTTACCTTCTTTAGTGATGGTATCTGCAGTCTCTGCAGCCTTGTCTTTCAGGCCTTTGACCACACTGTCAAGCTGAGCTTCGTGCTTCAGGAAGAAAGGCCGGATAATTCGATGGTAGAGAAACTCTGCCCCATTAGAAGGACTCGGAGCCATGCACCACAGCAGGAACCCACACTACAAGGAACAAGAACATCTGTATAAGCTGGAGAAACAAGCAGGAGATAAGGTGTATTGCTCCTTCCTAACTCCATCAGAGGCTTGAGCGTATTTAAACCAGTGCATACATCATGTCATTCATTGTGTATGGGCTCGGTCCCACGAGTGGGCACACCAGTACAGTTACATACAGTGAATCTTTAACTTGGAGTAACTTCACAGACTGGTAAGATAAAGGAGAAGGGCTGTAGCATTAAAGCTAATCTGGTAACAGGTATATCAAGCCTGCTTGTACTACTTTTTTGGTTTTTGAAGGTAGACATAAAACCTGATTACACCCTGCTAATCTCCCTATTACTTCTAAAATATGTGGCACAGGCCTGACTGAAGGTCTCAGTCCTTAAATCACTCCAATCCAGCCAAGAGATATCCCTGTCCTCTCTTCTCCCTGCTTTGAAAATGCAGTGGGGCAAAAAATGGGATTTGGCATCCCAGAGCTGAAGTGACAAGGAGGAAAGACAGTTCCAAGCCCCACACAGCACAGACATGGGCAATGCTTTTGGATTCTGCAGTTTAGGTACAGCTTTTTTTTTGTACAATCTGTTCTCTAGGGTGAAAAATAACCCAGAACACCATAGAGTAGGGGGTAATACTTCTGCATCTTATAAAGGGGATTAGAAAGACAGCTCTTACATACTTTACAATTGTCTGTCTTTACTACTGATGCACCTTTACTTGGCTTCAGTTCCACTGCCATGCATGATGCAAAGACAGCATAAGATCAAAACATTTAAGGGACAGAAGTGTCATAATTAAATCTGCTTGGGCTCTGAAGGTATACGTAAGAAGATTTTGCAGGATAAAACAGCATTTAAATTAAGCAAGTTTTATCAGCCACTGCAGAGTCCTTCCAGACACAAACAGTACAATACTATGCTGCGTCAAAAGCATCTCCAGCAAATAAAGGCAGAACAGCTTTTCACAGACCACCTTTTCTTAAAACACACATAAAATGACCCCAGCCTCAGCCAAAACATGCTCTTTTTTTGATGTTAGACATGATTACATGTTTGAAGATTTCCACACATTTTTGGGAGGAGAGAGAGACAATCAAAACTCAACTCTTCCTCCTGAAACAAAAAATCCAACTAGACAATTAGGTAAGTGAGGCACCAAATATCAAACTAATCATTTAAATGACAATAAAATCATAAGCAACTTAAAATAATGCATTTAAATATAGTAGTGATTATTTAATTATCTTAGATTTCAGAAGTTTTCCAGTATTCACAGCAGTACCTACAGCAGCCAAAGATTTGTTTCAATGCACATGCTAGAGCTTCTGAAAGTAATTTAAAAAAATATGAGCAAAGTCTTATTTATTTATGAGGCTTCCAGTACACTGCATAGTGCAAAAGCACTTCCTAGAAACTAGTTTGATCACAGTATTCCAAGAAACTCTAAATAATTTGACCATCACAAGGTGATTTAAGTCAAAAAAGGTTACTTTAAAAAAAAAAAAAAAAAAAAAAGAGAGAGAGAATAAAATCTTTTTTGCATTATGAAAATGACACAGCCTTCTTCAGGCAAGCCTTCCAAGAAGCTTTAGAATATCTTCCCTTTACTCCTCCTCATTCCAGTCTCAGGATAGGGGATTTTGAGACTCAATGTTCACTAGGGTCTGCTCTCCATACCTGTAAAATTGTGGCCTTGTCTAACTGCAGCATACACCAGAGTAAGACTGACACCCCTGACACACATCAGTTGAAGGAAATACCTACTGCTTTTAGAGGAGGTTGCTACTCCTTTGCTATTTGTGGCAACTTCTCATTCCCCTTGCCCTTGAGAAAATTAGTTATGACATATTTCAAGCTGGAGAGGTATCTTGGCAGGTTGTCTCTTTGAAAAGATTACTGATTCCCAGGGATAACAACCACCTTCTACAGAAGATTTTGCCAAACCAATTTACCATCATTTTAGGTAAGATCTAAGCTTTAAGGACAACTAAGTAGCATCTTTGTATACCAGGACAAGTGAAATAACAGATAGCAATTGGCTAGGTATTCTTTAACAGGAAATAAAATCAATATACTCAGCTTTTAATTAAAAGTAAAACCGTAAGACAGTACTATTTATTCTGTTATATTAAATGCCAAATAATAGAAGCTTTTGAAAACTGATGTTCTGTCACTTTTTGCCTTATTTTCTCTGACCATGCTTAATGATACTGTGCCAGTTGCTACTGACAAATTTTATTGCATGTTGAATTACTTCTAATTTACCAGAGTGTTCCTCGTAGGCATTCTTACTGGCGGATGCTTTACTATGAAAAAGTCCTTATTTTTGTCTTCTGGGCAAATACTCCTTTAGGCCATTCTGTTCCCACACCACAATCCAACAGCAGCACAAGATGGAATGGCTGGGTTTGCTGCTGCAGCTGAGGAACACAGCCACCCTGCCCAGGGCCAGCTCCAGGCTTCTACAGACAAGCAGAACCCAAGACACGCCTCACACGACCACAAATACGAACACACTCCCAACAGACAACTGCAGTCTTTAAAACAAGATGTCCATTTTAATGGAGTGAAATAGTTTTTCAGTTAAAATTGGTAATTAACTGCACAGGCTGCATGGGCAAGCGATCTCTGACTTGAAGCAGAGTCAGACTGCCACCCAGTTGAGTCAGGAGTCCCCCTTCCTTCCTCTGCTACTTTCAGGGGTGACAGTACTTTAACAGCTGAACACCAAAGAAATTTTTAAATAATTAACAGAAGTATTGGAAAACAGATCACATACACATGAAACCATGAGCTGCATGCATGTCCTGTGCTTCAGAGAGGAAAAAACAAACAAACAAAACCAGACAAATAAAAAGCAGGCATTACAAAAAAAGACACCAAAAAACCCACAAAACCCAAGAAATCTCAAAACAGTTTTTAACTGAAGAATAGAAGTATATACAAATACCATAATATATTCAAAGGAGTTCTTGAAAATGCTTTTTTTCCACCTATAGAAATTCCCAGTATGCTGAAAATTTTGAGGTGGCATAACCTACTGGACTTACTGGAATATGGGAGCAGCTCCGATCAGTGCCTCCACCCTACACATCAAGGAATACAGAAATACTGAACAGCTACAACTCAGTCTGGAGTGGATGCTACAGGCTGTATCAAATCAATGTGAATGTGAAAATTTAGCGTATTTGGAAAATGAAAGCAAGCTTGAAATTTGCATGAATGACCTCTCTGGGCTACTACTTCATAACATCATAAAAGAGACACGGAGACATCACAAACTATACTGCAAGAGGTTTTTTCAGGGATGTACTGAAAGTTAGAAGCTGCCCGCCTCCTCCTTTTCCCCACACAGGGTAACTTCCGTCCTCCAACCCAGTCAGCAACGTCTTCTGACTCTCAGCCTGCCTCCTATCACAGAAGTACACCTCTCCTACTACCCACTACTGACAGCAAACACTTCTTCGTGCCTTCAGCAGCTATCGCAGGAAGCTGTGTGCTTACCATAATTGCTTCCCTGTGTTTGCTTTTGCTGAGCTGAAAAAAGCACTTTCTGTCGTTGCCACCACTACTTGTAAACGTGCCACTTCTGATACCAGACTATCAGAGCCACTTGTGGCTGGTCTTTATTTGCTCGGTCAACCCGAATCACAATTGCATGCTCTTCAGAAAGAGTGCTGTGCTGGCATGAAGAAGCGTATGAGTGTGCTACGTCCCTGCAGACAGTGGGTAGAGTCATATACCCACTGAACTATAGGGTGAAGTAGGGGATGCAAAGTAACTATGTTAGGAGGTCAAGGACTGATTCTTCCAGTGTCATAATAAATCATTTTGGATCCTACTCAGATCAGATGAACCTGCACTTTGATCACAATTTGGCTTGGTCTTAATATATTAAAACTGTAAACCTTTCATTTATGTGTTACCCATGCTAACCTTCAAAAACAGCAGACTCTTCTTAAAAACTCTGCAAAACCACTAAGTTTAAAATGGAAAACACGTTTTTGATTAAGGAAAAAAAAAGTAAGTGTGTGTGGGGAGAGAATTAACTTTGTGAGACAGCCCAGAATACTTTTTGTTTGAAGCAGTAATTTAAATATGTGCTTTTTGTTACAGAGCTAGGGAAGTGTTCAAATGATAGTACAGCTGATGCCTGTCAGAGACACAAAAGGAACAATGCAGAAGTGTAACTGGGCTGTCCAATTTGATTTTTGTCTCTAACGTATGGCATTTCTTGGAAAAAGCATTTGGCAACATCAGAGCTTGCCAAATTTTAAACGACCCCACCACAACAGCTGGCAAGCAAATCCTTTCAAGAACTTTGGTGGGACGAAACAAGGCTACCAAAGGAAAAGAGAGGGAACAGAACAGCCCATTGAAAAAGAAAATAGGTAGCAGTTCTTTAAGATAAACAACTGACTCTCCAGTAAGCTAGAATGTCTCCCACTCAACAGCATACATGGTAACTGGCTATCCCCTAGAATAACTTAACATGTTAAAGTTGATTGATGATACATCACACTTTGGTTGACAAAGCAAGCTTGAAAAACATTAAGCAAATCACTGCTGGCAATCAAACCGTACTAACAAATGCACAACAGCAACAAGCTCCCACGATACCCACCATTTCCCTTCAGGAAAGTAGGCTAAATTAAAAATGAAACCTGTATGATTCAAACCATTCTTATGTTGTGATTTTCTTCTTCATTCCCAATCGCACAGATGTTAATATTCCCTTTATCTGCCTTTGTGATCTTACTCTCCACTATCACTAAAGCACTTAAGCAAAAATAGAGCCACTCTGTAGGCCACCACCATTTTGCCCAAATTTACCTGAACACCAAGACAAAGAACTGCCTTTCCATGGTACACCTACACCGCCTCGTTTTTCCTAAAACACACCAGACCCTTCCTTGCCACCCATCTCAGCTTCCCCTCTTGCTTCACAAAACCATCAGCCGTAATCAGATCACTTTCATAGTGCTAAATTACATGTAACCAGCATCTAAAAATAAGGTGTGACCCAGCAATGATTCCAAGGGAATCTGTTGCCATCTATCCTTTCTCGAACACATAAAATCAGCTATATCAAAAGTGTTATTTTAGGAGAGAGGTCACATGAACTAACATACCTTTAGCATGTAGTAGAAAGGGAACCAGGACAGAAAGATATCAGAGAAGAATTCCGCTATGCTGAAAACGCCGTACACAACCCAGTAAGTCAGCCACTGCGTGTCATCGTCTTTGTTGGGACTTTCAATTGCCTTGATTCTGCAAGGAAAATAAAACAGATGAGCAGATCAGCAGCAGTAGTCTCATCTCCAGTGGTTAAGTTTTTATGACTCAGATTTGCTCTTACATGTAAACCCTCATAATTAAATTACTCTGTATGTCCTACAGAAAAGAACTAAATAGTATCTATCATACAGACACACGCCCAAGGTCTCTGAACAGCAAAGGTTGTTCCTGCATGTCAGATTTGAAAATGAAAAACCTCTATGCCTGGCAAGATCATGGAGCAGATCCTCTTGGAATCTCCATTAAGGCATGTGGAAAATAAGGAGGAGATTGAAGACAGCCAACATGGCTTCACCAAGGGCAA
>VXBW01001990.1:318423-331377 GCA_013400375.1 Thinocorus orbignyianus | reverse complement strand
CGACAGGCTGGGCGGCCAGCAGGTCACGGGAGGTGATTCTCCCCCTCTACTCTCTGCTCGTGAGACCCCACCTGGAGTACTGTGTCCAGTTCTGGAGTCCTCAAAATAGAAAGGACACGGAACTGTTGGAGCAGGTCCAGCAGAGGGAACATGGATTATCAGAGGGATGGAGCACCTCTTCTATGAAGACAAGCTGAGAGCTGGGGCTGTTCAGCCTGGAGAAGAAAAGGCTCCAGGAAGACCTGACAGCAACCTTCCAGTATCTGAAGGGAGCTAAAGGAGAGCTGGAGAGGGACTCTTTGTCAGGAAGTGTAGGGATAGGACAAGTTTTAAATTGGAAGAAGGGAGATTTAGATTAGATATTAGGAAGAAATTCTTTCCTGTGAGGGTGGTGAGGCACTGGAACAGGTTGCCCAGAGAAG
The DNA here is from genome assembly GCA_013400375.1 of Thinocorus orbignyianus. NCBI lineage: Eukaryota > Metazoa > Chordata > Aves > Ciconiiformes > Thinocoridae > Thinocorus > Thinocorus orbignyianus. Next base: position 330,955 of record VXBW01001990.1, on the reverse strand, counting down.
CTGTGGATGCCCCATCCCTGGAAGTGTTTAAGGCCAGGCTGGATGGGGCTTTGAGCAACCTGCTCTAGGGAGAGGTGTCCCTGCCCGTGGACAGGGAGGTTGGAACTCAATGATCCTTATGGTCCCTTCCAACTCTAACCATCCCATGATTCTAAGAAAAGATAATCAAGCTATTTCTAGGTCTGTGACTACAAAAAAACTCAATGGACACAAACAAAAAACACAAGCACTGTGACCTTGTTCGTGAGACTGTTCATGGGACAGCAAAGAGAGGAGATCATCTTTGGCCAGTTCCAATTCTGTATGCACTGTGGTAATCCTAACCAAAACACTATTGTACACTGGAACATTACTCATCCATGCAACAGTTAACCCGAGTGAGTCCGGGCCTGACTGTGCTGCACATTCTCTGATCACAGGATAACCTCAGGAAGCTCCCTCGAGCCAAGGATCCCACAGGCAGCTCACACTGGGTACCAGTGATTACACCTGTGTGGCCTCCTCTTTATCTAGCAAAAACCTCCCTCTTTGCCAGCAGGAGTGACAAATAGAGTTACTGTCTTCAAAGACAAATCCTACAATAGCTTAAATTACCAAAATGAAGTAACCTTGTCTACAGAGGAGGACTGCAGAGTGTGCTGTGTGTGGATCAGAGGCCCATTCAGTGCTGCACAACTTGTGGTTCCTGGCATCTGCAGAGATGTTAAGACTTTTTATACTGTTCTCTGTTTCTTTATAGCGTCAGCTCTAATAAATAGCATTTTAAAAGAGGCTTTACAGAATTAAAACGCCTTTCTTCCTGGGATCATAAAAGACCAGCACTGCCTGGTACGAAAAGCATCTACATAAAAATTTTAACTCTAGTTCAGGATTTTGAAGTGAAGCTCAAGTATCTTCACCCATGCTGTATGCCATTAGGTAAACCGTAAGATTTGCTCTAACCACTAACAAGCACTTGGTCCACAGAAGCAGAGGTGATGCAGTACCCTCCTCGTACAGTGCAAGACTATGTATCAACATCACCAGGTTTTTTGCTCTATAAATCCACCCTTCCAGGACTTAAAAATTCTGATATAACCTACAGTACTAGGAACAGAGTGGAGCAATCTCTGGCAGAGTTTTGGGCTTTCTGCATAATGACAAACCGGGGGTTTGTTTCCAACTGTTCACACAGTTCTGAAAACAGGAAGTTGAAAGAAAGATGCACATGTGCTTCCTTCAGTACAAGTAATGAAGTGTAGACTCTAGACTCACTAAGTTCCAGATTAGCACTGCAAGAAGTTTTAGAAGTAAATGCTAGCACCTGTAAGCCTCATAATGTGAAGCTTAAGAGTATTAAAAGGCATTCGTCCTCTCCACTCGTGCTGTAGGATTAAAATCTGTAGCCTCAGCTTAAGGAATTTACTCTTCATTCTTTTATCACTTATTCCTTTAATATCAGCTACATTGTTGCTGAAGCAGCATCTGTGGGATATACCAAAGGTGCAAAGTTTTCCTTTAGCCCATAAAAGAGATTGAGAGTCAGGGAGGTTTACAAAAGAGAAACCAGATAGACAGCCAACTCTGAGTACACTTCCTGGTTTGTGAACTGGGAAGCCTTTTGGACTCTGTCACTTCCTAGTTCCGTAAGAAGAAGGGAAAAAAAAAAAAAAACAAAACCCACCACACCTAAAAGAAAAAGAATAATCAATCACATAATCACATGACATGCCTTATGTTTTAGCAAAAACACTGTCAAGCCCACCACACACAGAGAGAATTAGCATAGCTACTGGATTTAATTACTTTGGAATGCAATACGAGGATCAGATGCTTAATTTATGCATTATTTCCATTAGAGTTTGTGGCTGGCCAGCTGGGTCCCACAATGGGAAGAATAACAGCCCTTACCATACCCCATCATGCACACCGTTACTGCACAAGTACAACTAGAATAACAGGTTTTCCACAGGTGGAGAGCAGCAGGTCTGTTTACTGCTCTTCCCAACACTACAGTGTTAGGAAACAGCAGTCCAGGCTGCCCAAAGGCAGTGCTGCCTTCAGCTCCTCCTGCCCTTCCACTACCAACCACATTTTAGATATGTCCTCTCAGGTACCCTAATACTGCTGGGTGAGGGTGCCCTGCAACAACAACAAAAAAAACAACCAAAACAACAAAAAACCCAACATGGGAGGTAAGGGAGAGGGCTACTGATCTGTTTTCAAGATGTGAATCTGCACTTCTGGAAGAAAAAGTGACTAGTACAGAAGTCAGAGTGGTAGATAAATGGAGAAAAGAACGGAACTAACTGCAAAGCTCCTCAGTGTTAAGGGAAACTTCCTTAGTAGGGGTTCACTGTGTGAATTTATCTGGTTCTGCTGACAACTCCATTAGAGGTACACAGGGGAAAGCTTATTTTACCACAGTAAGCACACTAGCTTGGTATGTGTGAGAGAACTAGCTCTTTGCAGTGAAACTGCTAACAGTCTTAGTTTTCCAGTCATCATCTGAAGCCACTCATGGCTTTAAGGAAGAACTGTTTAATTTTTGTTTACATTAAAGTCATCCTAATGATAATGAAAATATTTTTTCATTAAAAAAAAAATCCTTAGAATCTCTACTTTTGCTGCGAAGGGCAGATAGCATATCACCATGTTAATGAGGAACACTCTATTACCTTCTCTCAGATGCACTTCTAGAGTTCCTACATGCAGGGCCATAGGTGCTCCCCTTGGAACGCTCACCATCTGCTGCTGAGTTCCCTAAGGTGGTGTCTTGGAAGCAAACACATGAAACCACTTTTATGGTCAGCCACAGCAGCAGTACTACAAGTCCTCAAAGCCCCACCTGATTTAACCAGCTGATACACAGCATTAAATTCACACATGGTGCTTTCTTGCACACTGAAGGAAATGCTCTTCCCCTCTCTTAATGGACTGATCTTGGTGGGTACCATGGGCCAAGCTCCAGTGGCAAACCCCTACCACGCTCACTAAGGTAACAGCCACACCAGCTCTGAGGAAGGACACAAACTGCATCTGTGGACAATGACTCCAGCCCCAACCCCATCTAGAGGGAGAGGAGAAAGAAACTGGATACCGCAGGGCCATCAGTGCATGAAAAATTTAACTCAAGTCAAGGAAAGGCGAGTATTTTATAATATTCTGCTTCTGAACAAAAAGTACATCCCTCAGCTGAGACTGGCAGTGGAAATCCAGCCTAACATGTCCCTGTTAAATAAAAGGACACAAGTTATCTCCATCCTTTGCTACTTTACACACATAGTAAGTCACAGAAAATACTCCTTATCCAAGAGTAAATAAGTGCAGTAAGTTATGTAGAGCATATGTTTTCATCTATTTACAACTACACTCTTTTCAACACGAGAATCCCCCCTAATTAGATTTATTCTTTTAGGTTATTAGGCATTATCCTGGTGTAATGCTGTGCACAACTAACCTTAGGAGACAGATCATACATGTTGCTTCAAGACAAGAACACTGCATTCTTCCCCATATTAAGTCATTAATTGATCAGTTTGATATTCAAAATGCAATCTCTATCAATACGTGAAAAGACACAGATCAAGAGGCACTGGCAATACAGCCAACTTTAGGATAGCCTTCCTATAACACATATTTATACATTAGAAGAGCAATTAGACAGTCTCTTTAGCACAAAACATTAAAATTTCCTAATAAAGGGAGGAACATCCAAAGTCTATAGTTTCAAAAAGAAATACTGGCAGGTTTTTGTAAATTGTTTCTACTACAGATTTGACTAAATTCCATGTTAGTTGTGTGTAGTAATTACACATCACAAAGGACTTTATAGGGTGCTGAGGCACTGAGAGAATAATGGAAAATCCACAAGGATGATTGCAAACACGCTCAAGTGACCTGCAGCTGAGGTGTTGAAAAATACATAAATCACACTCATCTTTGCTTGCCTTGCGTGCTCGACAAGTAGAACATCCATGCCTACATAGCATGGACCTGTGATAGACTGAGGTACCCTACCAAACATGCCTGAGATTCCTGGCCTGCTGTTGGAAAAACGAAAGCCCAGTGGAAAACTACCCCTGCTCAAATCCCCAAAACACCCAGAGGTGAAACAGCAGGTTTATAACGCTCTCTAGCAAGGACTGAGCTCTGTGGAACCTGAGCTCCCACTTCTGCACCTCTGCCCAGGTGCCGCTTCAGAGATAACCCCAGTTCATGAGATATCAAGATTAAATATACTCTTTGTGCTTAATCCATGGTGGTGTGGTTGATCCTGTGTCAGCATGCACTCTAACTGTACAGGACTTTATTTAAAGACTCCAACAACTACTATCAGTAGTGTTGCACACTGGAGGTACAAGCGGTCATTAGGAACAGCTCCCAGTAGACTAGATGGTAAACATTTTATTAAAGTATTTCAAAATATTATTTTATTATTTCAAGTATTCTAAAAATTATCTTAATTATTTTACATTTTAAATAATTAAACTATTTTAAAAACAGCTGCCTGTCCAGTAGTGAAGATTGCCTGCTGTGGGCCTGCACCNGCGTTCCTGACTCCAGATCTGGAATCCAGCTCCTGTCGATCACCGAGTCCAGCCTGGGACTGTTGCCTGCTGGTGACGTGGTCGTCATCCTGGGAGCTTGATATGGTTTTGTACATAATGTATACTTTCTTCTCTTTCTATTTTTTTTAATTTTCTTTTTATTATTCATTATATTATTACTACTTATGTTTTTATTAAAGTAGTTTCGTTTTTTTTCTAAACTCCTGAATTTAATTTCTTCCTCTCCTCTTTTTTTTCTAAAAGGGGGAGGGGGGATCATCTGTCTTTTTCTGATTAGTCAGAACCACGACAACTGCAACTTGCGCAGACAGACAGGGAGCCAAGTAAAAACTCCCTTTTTAGTCAGATCTGTTCCCCAGTAACCCTGTCAGCTGGTGACACCAACAAAGAACAGCAGAGGCTGTCACGTTCTGCAGCAGCCCAGGGCTCTTATCAGCTTTGCAGCCACAGTACCAAGAGTACAGGCTCAACACTGACTGTGTGCATCCTAAAATCAGTCAAACTGGACTTCAGATCAAGCATGGTTACTTTATGCTGTTACCTGATAGTAACAGGCGCTGCTCTAATTTTAGAAAGTTGCCAAGTTGAGTTTTTTCACTTTAAGCATCCAACTCATTCTGCTCTTTTGCAATACAAGACTGTTACACAGTCCCGAATTACCTCTGGCATAATGAATAGAATAAGTGTATTTTAAGTATATCAGCTACAAGTTTGCAGTGAAATGCCAAATTAAAATTTGCTCTAGCCTCATGTGAAGCTATCACCCACATCCCTGCGATTTACAAGGTGCATCTGATGACTCTTGTATAAATAAAGTTACAAGTTTAAGACAGAAGATTACCCTCTATTAAGCCCAGTGCTCATGCTGTAGTTAGGACAGACGTGACCGTTCTGTGCATCCTTCCTTTGTTTTTTGTAATCAGTGTTATGCCAAATGAGTGGGCAGGCATAGCTGTGACGGTCTTAGCCAAGCGTGACTCTTTCTCCCCGCCTCCCCCAACTAATTTAAAAATCCCTGAATTTCCCTTATATTCACTAGCCTGCTGTAACTCTTTACAGCAGGCTGTGGTGATTCAAAAATAATTACTTCTAGCTAGCTATCGAGACACCTGTGTGAGATCAAGACTCCACTGCACCACAGACTACCTCAGTTTGGTGCCTCCTCTCATTTTGCTCACCTTGGCAGGCTGCCTCCTCACATTACTTCAGTGAAGCAACTACCCACATATTTGTATTTGCTTTATCATTCTGTCTTCTACAGTTTCATCCACCAGTTAAAAGCCTTCTGTCTTCCATCTTTCTTCATCCTTACTGACTCCCAACAGCAGAGTCGTGCATTTCCAGACACTGAAAACATCTTCCTGCCAAATGCACTCACACAACTACTGCACTGTAAGCCTACCATCTTCTCTCTCCCAAAATTCTGAGTGTGCAGAAGATGGCAGGAGACAAATTCATGAAGGATAGCAAGGGGTACTCCTCATGGTCCGTGCAGGGACAAATACTACCAGAGGACAGTAACAAAAAACATGACAGTAGTACAAACGGGTTCTACCTTTGCTTCATCAAAGGAAATGGAGACTGAGGAACATGTCATTTTGCTCACCAGTGAAATGAGTTGTACAGACTACATGTTAAGTCAGCACACAAAGCTAGATTCCTGCAATAAAAAAAAAAAAAACAAAAAAACAGCAATCCTTTCATTTCATTGCTCTCCCCACACTCTCGGCCTGGTCTCTTCTGGAAAAGTATTTGTAGGGCCACACTATGAGTCAACTCCCTGGTTAAAAACAGCTTCCCACAAACATACACCCACGCAGGCATTTTTTATTGGGATTAAGATGCATCAGTGCCTCAGTCCAGGCTGCCAAACTTCTTGGCTACTGCCTGTTCTGCCACACGGGCCAGGCTACGTGGGAGGTGCTGTGCAGCAGGTTTCCACTCCCAGAAAAACTGCCCACACACTCTCTCTGGAAGGGGGATTTCCTCCACTTCTACCCCTAACACAGGCAAGGAAGGTCACTGAGGGCTTCAGCAGGACTCCCCTGCGTATGCAGTCCCAGGCTAAGCTTTACCAGTTTCACTGCTGGCTGCATTCGTCCACATCAACAGTGAGACCAGTACTCTAGCACTGCATGGTGGAGACCAAAAGCCCCATTTTGGAAACCTCCAATCCCAGCTTAAATTACAGAAGTCTTTTGGGGTCTCTTTCCCGAAGGCATTGGCAAGGAGAAGTGGTAGGCAGTTGAGGGAGCCTCAGGAAAAAACATGTTTTACCTGCATAGTGCAGACATGCCACATCCCACCAGAGGAAGCCACTTGCTAAGATCCATAACACAATGCTCCTCTGCTTGTGACAGCCGATTTTAATCAGGGAGGGGAAAAAACCTTTCACAGGCTTTGGTTGCCTCTCCACAGCTGTTACTGTTAAGGGTGCAGGCACAGAGATCAAACAGCACTGTTGTAACCAAATGGAGAACTGGGCTGCTCCTACATGCTTACAACAATACAGGAAGAATGGAAGTTACATTTTCCTATTAACCTGCACTGCACCGTAAACTGTATTTCAAGTGTAATTTTCTTTAAGTTCAACTACTGTTTCTTAGTTCTGTTTACTGCAACATTGTCAAAAGAATTATAGTGTAGCCTTAATTTATACAAATGTACAGCAAAGCACATAATCATGGTGCAAAATTTTCAGACTTGTCTCGGTAAAATGCTGCTGTTCCAAGGTAATCACTGCTTAAGGAGCATTTAACTAGAAACAAAAATCCTACAGTTTTAATTACTGAATGTAATTGAAAATTGAGTCCTGAGGGAGTGGGAAAGCAATTGGAGTTTTAGGCTGAGGACTAAATTCTCGGTTGAGGCTGGTTTGCAGTGACCTGAAGAATTTACTTCACAAATACAGTGCCAGCTGCTAAACTGTGTGGCCATAAAAGTTTGTACTTTTTCTTATTGAAAACCAACCAACCAAACAAGCAAGCAAACAAAAAACCCCCACCAAATAAGTTTTATCTAGTGTTCAGAGACCCTCACATGAAAGTTTGCATTTCTTTTCCTTACAGTTGAAGACAGCCTCATTATACTCATCTAAAAACTGTATGCCTTGCTCACTCTGTGCACAGGGACAAGTGAGACCTGTCCTTTTGGGAAAGCAAGATGTTGCCAGCTCTCCTGTGTCAGGGAAGTCTCGTAACTGTGAGTAAAGATTTTTAAAATGTAACTTGAGTACATTACCACAACAAAACAAACAGGGAAACACGAAAAGCAACTAACAATAACCCAGATTTTTTTAATTTTCAGTTTTTGACTCCAGCTCATTTTTCCAGCATTCCACACACCGAATGTAAGAAGCACTGTGACTCACCAAGGAGAAAGTGTAGTTTAAAACTATATTCCAGCAAACCTCACTGAGAAAGGTCTATTCCTTTACCATCTGTAGGCCTACCAACCAAGTCATTAGAAGTCAATAAAGTAAAAGAGAGCAGTACATGCAGATGCAGTACTGCAGTGCCCCTTGACCAAGGAGGTCTGGTAAATTCCTTCACTTATGCCTGAAACATATCCGCAGTCCCTAAAAATAGTATCTGCATCAATTACAAAACTTTAAATCTTCCAACGCGTTTAATTCAGGTTGTGGATACATCTGTGTAACAGAGACCTTTATCTTTTTAACCTAAATTTAAGGTATGGGAGATAAATTAAAATTTTCCTACAGTTATCGTAAGATTATAGACTCTCATGCAGCTAGCCACTCGCTATCTCTAGATAAGAAAACACATCGTTTTTCCAGCCAACAGATAAGACAGCTTTTATTTTAAACATGGCACTCCAAAACCTTAAAGATAGAAAGCAAGCATGTTTGGAGGAAATGATTTGCCAAAACATATACAAAAAGAGTCAAAATATACTTTTTAATCTCTGAAGCCCCATGAAAAGGGTATCAACTGGCACAAGAAACAGCCTAAATGCAGAGAGACTTGGAAACTTTCCGCTTTTATTTATATCGAGGATTGTTAATCTGGTTAGATACACTAGCTCCCTCAAATCACTGCTATAAAGCAGCAGCAGAGCATTACTGGTGAACCTTAGCACATCACGCAGCTTCTTCCATGAAGGAAAAACATAAGCATTCTCCTCAAAATTTGTTACGAGAAATCAAATTTGCTGCCCTAATTCTCAACCAATATAGGAATGATTTTACATTTTCTAAACAACTGTGACCAAAGAAAAGCAACAGACCCATTTCAGAGGTATGGAAGAGGCAAAGGAGCAAAGAGACAGGTTCAAGACGCCATGACAATATTCAAATTACAACCTGAATTGTGTGTTTATACTTCTTCACAATCAATCTAGATTGTTTCCTGTTAGTAAAATGCCACGAGCAGCACTTATGTGTAGTAAAAACTGTTGAACTGAAGTAACAGCATAAAATTAGGCAAAGCATAAAGGCATAATTGTACTATATTGCTTTCCCCCCCCTAAAGACACCAGTATTAAGTTCAGACATTTCAACGCCCAGAGCTGTTTTCATCTTTGCAATTTTTAAACCCAACATGACAGCACTCTGAAACTTCCAATCCTGTGCACGCACTTCTTAGTCATCAAGGGCTCCTTTCCTGCTTGCACTCTAATTTCTTTGAAGCAGTTAAACACCACTGGCTATGGGTGGAGTTACATTTAAACAGGCTAACTCTGGAAAGTTTATAGAGAAGCAGTGAAAATCCTGGCAATGTTATTTATACAGAGCCTATACTCAGTTCTTCCATCTACTAGTTCTAGTATTGCCTTGCGCAACTAAAGCTCACTAAAAGTACAGAAAGTTGCTTCTATCATATGTGATAAACTTTTCAATACTGAAAATACAAAAGCCTGCAAAAAAAAAAAAAAGTTATATTTCAACTTAAAATTAATTTTTCTATTTCATCACATAGTACTTAATGGAATTTTAGGTAATAAAGCTAACATTTAATAACAAACTTTAATCCAGATTGTCTGATTTGCTGGGACACAGCCACGTAAGATTTACTTGCAAAACTGTTGCTTAATTTGGCCTACGTTAGGAACCTCTTGTGGGCCCTCGCTGGTGACATGGCATAGAAGTCTTGGATTTTGGGGGAATTTTTTTGTATTGCTAAAGAAGAAACGCCTCCATGTGTAGAACCACTAACGACTTACACAAAGCTGAAGGGGAAGATGAACAAAGGGGAAGGAGAAGGGAAGCGGCTGTGCATGCCTGAAGCTGTAACAGGCTTTAACTGGGGAGCTGCCCCCTCCCTTGCCGTTGGCTTTTAGCTGTGGCAGAGGCAGGAAGGCAGCGAGGTGATGTGATGGGATGTGATGTGATGTGAAAGCTGACAGCAACGCAGCTGAGGCTGTACCACTTCACACTGGTGGCCAGGCACACCCCATCTGCCAGGTGTAACCCAGCAGCTACAGCCGCCAGCGCTTCTCCACTGAAACTCCCACCTGCTGCAACAGCATAAACAGAAGGAAATAAACTACAGAATGGGCAGATACCTGCACATCCATAAAACCATCCTGGGTTTCACGTGTAAACAAAACAAAATCTGGGCTGAGCATCCTTCTCTGGGGTTGTTTTTTTCCAACATATTTTCTTTCAGGCAAGCAGAAACTACTGTGACCAAGGTAACACAGAACTAAGATCCTAATAAAACAGAGTTGGAACACACCTAACGGGATACTCACTCACTTTACCATCTTAAACAACTATGAGGAGAGCAGGTGGTCTCCCTCGCTTGACACAGACATCTGTCCCACTCCTTCATGAACACCTTTTCTGCTGAACTGAAGCCTGACTCAGTACTTCGTTGGTTTTCACTTTAGGCAATTCAGACACTGACAATGCAGAAGTGATACACTGCTCTATACACAGCAGAAGAAAGCTAACCCGAGGAAAAGTAATCTCATTTTTCTCTTTCAGTACCCGAGACATTTCAGGCTGGGTTCCATTGCTGAAACACCTGTGCAAACATCAAACTAACACCCTGCACAATACCTGCTCATTATGGCTCCTGGCCTCTCTGAGAAGCCATAGCTTTTACAGCAAAAGCCATTTGAGGGTGTCTGCAGCTATGAAAAGAGCTGAAAACTGTTTTCTGCCCAAGGCCAGGAAGCAAATCTCACTACTGTTATTTCACACATCAGGCTCTTCAGCTGCCTTTTCAAGAAGGAAGGACTAGATAGAAGAGAAAAAAAAAAAAAGCCATCTTGACTAGTATTCTTTATGCTCTGGGTCTTTACACCTTATCAGCACAGAGGGCAGTACCTGGCAGCACCTTGACAGCAGTACAGGACCCAGAGCAGCAAAAATGAAAGCATGAATCACCCTACCAATTCACCTTCATCTTCTCACGGTTTGGACCTGCGTTTGGATGGAGCTCCTACAGTTTATGGAGACTGGCACAGCAGCACCAAGACAAAAGGAAACCCATATGGTGGAAGAAGAGCCACCACCAAAGATAATTCTTGCTCTTTCTCATGGTCGGTGCTCGATTCCAGACTGAAAGCTATCTCCAGAGACAGCTCAGATGTCCTAGTGTGTTGCTGTCAAGACTGATGCCACAACACCGTACAGGCTAGCTGAAAACCAACCCCAAAACACCTTAAGGCACTACTGTCTGGGAGGTAACTTTCCATTTTAAGATATATTTGAAACCACATTCTAACATGAAAAAGGGTAGATACCACATAAAAAGATTTAAAAAAAAAAAAAAATCCCTATTGGGGAAGAAAAAAATATTGGAAGATAAAATCAAATTACTCATATTTGATTCGCCACTATCTTGCCTCCACAGCCCTAAGAGCTTCTATTATCAATTTATTTACCCTGCCTAGTTGCGTAACGATAGATTTAAAATATAATCCCAAACCAGTTTTAAGACAAATTAAAAAAAGTAAATAGGATTTTAGAAAGTAATTATGTTCTTTAAAAGTGACCTCAGCCAGACACAAAATATTACATAAACATAATTCCTACGCAACTATTTTGAAGTTTTGAAGCTTTGTCTGCTGATATTTTCACTTTCAGATTTTGATGAAAAAGTATATTTCAACTCGTCCTTTCACTAAGAATTGCCTTATAGAAAATAAAACCTAAGTTTCTACAGAGTTCTTGGCCTGTAATGTCCTAAATTACTACCTGGTGTGGAAAACTGTTGCTTAGATTTAAGCATCACAACAACATAAGATATCTCAGGAGCGTATAAAACTAAGTCAATTTCCCACATCTCTGAAAAAAAAAAAAAAAAAGAAAACAACAAGAGAAAGAGCTCACTTTACATTGCCCAAGACCTAATTACAGAGAACGTATTTTTAAAACTTGCTGACTGTATTTAAAGGCAGTTACGTAAAAGGCAGGCACTGTGCTTCAATGCAGCCACAGAGCTGGGAAGGACATTCACTTTATGAACGTTATTGGGCTACCCAGGGGGGTTTATTTTGTACATTTCTGAAGTCTTTTGGAATATACTGCACTGTTGTCTTACCTAACAGGAAATCCATTTCGGTCTTGTAACAATACAATGCCCGTGAAAGATACCAGATGTTGTTAAAAGCTGAATGTCTAAGGAGGCTTTCCCTTGAAAAAGTAGGTATTTTTAAGTCTTTTACACAGAAGAGGAGCTGCAGTGCCTTCCCTTCCACCTTCTCATCATCAGCTAGATGGTTTTTGGAATAAACAGGACTCGGTAACACATCCCTGTGGCCAGTCCACTACCTTTATCTACTGCCTCGTGTTGAACATATGCTGGGGCTCCACCAGCGCCTTCCTGTGTACCTGGGAGCGTCCTCAACTAAAAATACCAGCGTGAGTTTTTGCAAATACAGTTTACACAGCAATTCTCTCCACTGTCACCTTGCCAGCATCCTGCGAGACGCAACGGTCCAGCATCTCCCGGAGGATGACAGAGCTGGGAACCCAAAGCCCAAAACGTACCCGGAACCAGTGGAAATCACCC
>VXBW01001990.1:270667-308429 GCA_013400375.1 Thinocorus orbignyianus | reverse complement strand
TATCTTATTTTTTTTTTTTTTTTTTTTTTTTTTTTTTTTTAAATTCTGTCAGCAAATAAGTGTTTGGTAGTAAAGTAATTATAATTTCAGAGTAACAGGTTTGGAAAGTTACAAGACCGTACAAATTCTTTAGTATCTTCTCATATGAACTGTAGCAGTTTGAGCTGCAAATTTGAATAACTGTGAATTTTTAGGAGATGGCAAGAGTTACCTTTGCTAAGCTAAACAATGAACTAAATCTAGTTTCAAGTCAAGTTTGCCAGGTAGCTTTAGATGACTTTTTTTAGTGGCTGCCTTTTTTTTTTTTTTTTTTTTTTGTTTTTGTGGNTTTTTGTTACTGTATTTGAAAACCAAAAAGCTAATTTAAAGCTTTAATGTTAGCAACACAGAACTCTTGGTCTTACTTATATCCTGAGAGTGTTAGAACATCAGTCAAACTTACATACTTTGCCTTTAGACAAGAATATTTTCCTTTGTCTTGAAGGAAAAGGTCTGGGTCTGAGAAAACCCTCCGTTAAAAGTTTATGTATGTACAAGATGCGGTCAGCACTACTTCGTACTGTATTCTCACTGATTCTGTGATTCTGTATCTGCCGTTTTACCTGCTGTTTCCTTGTGACAGAAGGACCACACTGAGCTGGTGCTAATTCTATCAACTTTATGCATGGCTAAATTGAAACTTGTTTGGGTTTTGCTTTAAGTTTAATCACTTTCTTGATTCTTTACAGGGACTGCAGTCTGGGCAGAGGCTCAGGGAGGTTCTGCACAGAGGCTGCTCAAAGAGGCTCATGTGTAGGTCCTCAGATCACTTGCAGCTGTTCCAACTATATCCGCCAATTAGTTTAAATAGTAATTTCACTGTTCGGGGCAGCTACAGCTGTTCTAATGCCTGCAGGTAATTATCATGGCAGTTGCTAGCTCCAAAGGCATATAAAGGTACCTTAGCTGGTATCTTAATTTTTTGTGCCTTGAGGGGAGGGTGTGGTGGTTCTGTTTTTTCATTTGTTTTTGTTGAGCCTGACAGGTTTTAAAAAAAAAATTAAGTATTGCTGGGTAACCTCTGCTGCAACAATTGTTTTATTTTTTGCAGTCATGGAGTAAAATTTCCAAGTTTTTAGGTGGTCTGCAGAATCACTGAATTTCTTTTTATAGTGACCAGTTTTGATCCTAAGTTGACAAATACTGTTCAGTTGTATAGTTAATGGGGCCAAGAGTCCACATTTTTATTGTCTGTAGCCACTTAACTCAGTTTTGAGATAAGTGAACTTCTAGGAGGGCCTGGATTGTGTTCTTACGGTGGCTTTGTGGCTTGTTGTTAGTTTTACAAGGTTTTGCTTGCAGTATTTGTGTGGTCATGTATTTTGCTAGGGCACATTTGGATATTTAGTAGCAACTGTAGCATTCAGCATGGCATTAAGTTTTTGATTGGACAATGGAAATTTAGTGTACCTGTTTCTCCTGTGGGAGCAAAAAAACCCCCAAACCCTACAGGCTCAATGCGTACTTGTGGGTGTTCTCTCTGACATTAACCTTAGTATTTTTCCATGCTGAGAGCAATGGAATACCTAGTAATTTCATGCAGGTTATAGCTAAGTTTAGATGTAGAGTTTTAAATGCATATTACTAAAAATTCTCTTACACTTTGGCTTTATTAAATGAAATACATTGGGTGAAGAGCTCTCAGGCCCAGGCTCTGTGTGTCATGTGGAGCTCAACTTATGAAGCTCAAACACTCATAACTGACTTCACAGAATCAAATATTGAAATTAGCAACTGTACTAGAGAATTGGTTTAAGCTATCTCTAAGAAGAACTGAAAAATGAAGCCATGACCCCAAGCCAAATGCCCCTTCCAAAAAAAAACCCCTCCAAACCAAATCCTGTAACTTTCTAAACAGTGTGAAGTAACAAGCAGGCTTTTATATTCAGCTGTAGAGATCTCTGTGAGAATTGAGTAAAAATGATAATGGCAGTGACAGTTGTTGTTAAATGCTTTCATTGCAAAACAATTTTCCTAAGGATAACAAAAATAAGATTTAGAAATAGAAGTTTAGTGTGCTTTCATTTAATGTTTGGGATGGGTTTTCTTTTTTTTGTTGCTGTGTTTTGTTTCGTTTTTTTGTTGGTTGATTCCCCTCCTCCCCCTGCCCCCCCCAACTGTCTCAGTTTTTCCCTTGTGGTAAACCTAAATTTAGAGACTTCTTCACTTCAAATTTTCATTCAGGGGGGAAAATGTTACACCTCTGTATTTATTCAGAGATTAAAATGTTGCTTGCTAGCACCTGAAAACAAGTTGAAAGCTAAAGCTGGGTACATTATATCTTCAAACATTTGTTGAGTTCGTAGATGGTTTTAGATCATACAGTGCCAGGATACAGTTTAGTCTTAATCTGTTTTTAGCTTCGGTTGTAGGACCACTCTGACCCAGTGTGTTAAATAACAAGTCACAGGTATCCAGGTTATTTTTTTGGTCATGCTGTCCTGTGCTAATGAGTTGTTCTTTACTGACTAAGTAAGTGGAGGTACAAAGTCTTAATGCAGGTTTTGGGACTTCTTGGTGCTGTCTTTCTCCTATAAGCAAGTGCTGTTACCCCATCTTTTGACTTCAGGGCTGTGGTAGGTTACCTCAGCCGGCATCCAGATGCCCACCTGGCCACTCACTCCCCCTCTTCAACAAGATTGGGGGAGAAAATAGGATGGAAAAGCTTGTGACTTAGGATGAGATGGGAATGTTGTTTACCAGTTGCCATAGCGGGCAAAACAGACTCAGCTTGGGGAAAATTAGTTTGTTACCAGCTAAAACAGATTTGGATAGAGAGAAGTAAAGACAAAAACTGTAACAACTCTGTTTCCCAGGTTCACCTTCACCCCATCATTCGTGACTCCTCTACCTCCTCCCACTTGATCAGTGCAGGGAGATGGGAATTGGTCAGTCCATAACACTTTCTCTGCCACTCCTTCCTCCTTATGCTTTGCCCCTGCAAAGTCAATCGCATGGAATGAAGTTCCTTTAGGAATTACTCATCTGCTGTGGCACAGGGTCCTCCACAGGCTGCAGTGTGGACATACACTGCACCTCCTCTCCCTCCTCTTTCTCTGACCTTGGTATTTGCATGGCTATTTCACACTCTTTCTTCCTCTGCCTGTCTGGCATTTTTATCCTTTCTTAAATACACTTTCCTAGAGGTGCCACCGTCTTTGCTGCTGGTTTCAGCTGTGTCCGATAGCAATATACGTAAGAGTTATTTTCATCAGTAATAGAGCCTTCAAAAAGAAAGAAGCAATTGAAAATTGTTGTTGAAGTGAATAAGGCTATTTATGTAAGGGAGAGTGTCTGCTTCTTTAAGGGTAACTGGTCAGTGACCTTTACCGATGTGAAAACAGGATAATAAGCCAAGGAGGAAACCGTAAACAGAAGGGACACAAACCCAAGGGAGGAACAACAACAAGGGAGGTGGTGATGAGAACCAAACCTGGCCGTGCATTGATGGGAGGGTGTGGGAACGTTCATCCCGGCAAGTTTATCTGAGTGGGGATTTACTCATGGGAAACTAAGGGAAAAAGGGGGAAATCAGAACCAAAAATATACAGACACAGACCTCAGGAAACAAAAGTGGAGAGACAATGACAAACAACCCTGCCAGTCAAGCTAATTGATGGGCTGTCACTAAACCACAGACTGTTTTCCAGCCTGGCCTTTGCATCTAATAAGGCTGTAAACCAGGAGCATCTCATCACACTGAGCTGGGAGGAGTGTGCTGGGGAGAAAGGGGTTTAAGAGCGGGCATGGTTGTTTATAAAGCTGGGATGGTCAGTATGCTCATCTGGATGAGCCTCTAGTCTGAGTGCCGTGGTCTGTCCTATCTTCTTATTAAATATTTCTTTAGCTTTGTCTTTGCATAATCTCACTCTCTACTCCGTGTACATTTGTGCTGCAAGGATGAAGTGCTGTCCTTGTGTGTGAGCAGATGGATTGTCAGCTACTGTGGTGAGGGGTGTCTCAGTGCCAGTTACTCAGATGAGTGGGGGTCTCGGCTTCCAGCCCCTGGGGTGGGAACAATGAGTGTCCCAAAAAACAGCTACTGCTGGGGAATTGTGCGAACGAGGTAAATGAGGGGCAGAGCGCCGGTGGCTGGAGCAGGACTGTGGGTTGCAGCCCATGTGCCCAGTGCCAGCAGCTGTAGGGGGCAAGTGTCTTCTCTTCCCCATATCTGTTGTGCACTCACTAGCAAACTTCAAGCTGGACCAGCCAGTGAGGCAGGGACCTGTATGAGGGGTGTGAGGGCCTGGTATCTGAGCAGGGATGTTGGGTGGACAGGCATATAGCTCTGCTGGTACTTGGGGGACCTGTGGGTGTGCATGTACTTGTGAATCTGGTGAGTGTCAAGTGTGCTCCTACACTAGTGCTCCTGCCTCTGCCAGCTGAAGAACAGAAGGGGACTTGGCCTGAGTTTTGTGCGAGTCCTCTGTGTAGGTGCTACTGAAGGCAGCACCTTGTCTGAGGCAGTCTGTGACCAGCTGTGTTAGTGTCCTCCGTGTGTGTGTGTGTCCCTGGGATATGTGCCAGGCTTTGCTGCCAGCTGAACCTGCCAAAGGCCAAGTGGCAGCTGTGTCCCCCA
The DNA here is from genome assembly GCA_013400375.1 of Thinocorus orbignyianus. Lineage (NCBI taxonomy): Eukaryota > Metazoa > Chordata > Aves > Ciconiiformes > Thinocoridae > Thinocorus > Thinocorus orbignyianus. Next base: position 303,811 of record VXBW01001990.1, on the reverse strand, counting down.
GCCTGGGCAGAGACCCCGCTGCACTGGGCTGGGCTCCAGCAGCCAGGCAACAGGCAGCCCTTGGCCGTTGTCGCGGGTGGAGTGATGGACTTCACTCATAAGAGGGAAGTAATGAAATATTTGTTAAGGTGAAACAGAGATTTAACAAAATTAGTAGTGAATGCAACAGTGTTTTACGAGATTCCATGCCAACNCCCCACTCCAGACAGTGTTTTGGCTGTGTTACCAGCCATCCCCCGAAGTCCAGGGGCAACTTATTGCGACCGATGTTGTGGTGGCCAAGGCCTGAGCAAGAGCCGGGCGTGGGGGGAAGGAGGGGGAAAAACAGGGAGAGCACACTGCCACAGCCAGGTGACCACTTTGACGTCCCTTAACCATTTACACTTACCAAATATTTAAATAAAGATGTCTTAACCATTGTTTCTGGCAATGATATTTTGTGCTTTTAGAATGTAGCTGGTGGTGCTCAGGAGCTGAATTTAAAAGATACCTGACAAATGGTTCAGGTTCAGTGAGATGGATGACCTTAAATTTATAGAAAGAAAATTCTGTTGTTCTTGATCTTGCAAGTAAGTAGATAAGTAAAGCTTCTATTTAAGTAAAATAAACTGTCACACAGGGCTGCTTACACATACAGCTCTGGGACTCTATATTTGTATGTCAGTATCTGAGTTAAAGCATCAAGTAGACTTGCAAAATAAACCAATTTTCCATGTTCCATTTCAGACTGAGGAAATTAAGAGAACTGAATTTTAAAATCTACATAAATCAATAGTTTGCTGTTGTTTTAAGTGAAAATACATAGCTGCGTTTAAGTTGTGTCCAGAAAAAAATGCACTGACTTCTGGTATCAGAATTTGCAGATGTTCTTCACTGGACATGTAAAAATGCTTTCATTCATGTGATGTAACTGTTTAGGTAAAATGTCCTCACTTTCCCTGTTTTCACAACAGTTAATTCACTTATTGTAATGGACTTTTGGGAAAGAACATCACGATGCATTCTCTTTCCTGATTTTAGAAGCTGTATTTTACTTTGTGAAAATCTTTCACTGTCCAAACCACCTGGTCTGTTCCTCTTTGCTAATAGATTAGGAATTCCACTGTTGCAATGCGTTTTTGTTTTTACGTAAATCAATAGATATGGCTAATCTTACTCTTCTTTCTTTCCTGGCAGCCGATTTATTTTGCACATTCCAAGTGAAGAGAGAGATAATGCAATCAGAGTGTGTTTTCAGATTGAACTTGCCCATTGGTTTTACTTGGACTTCTACATGCAAAACACACCAGGATTACCTCAGTGTGGGATAAGAGACTTCGCTAAAGCTGATATCCTTTTGTTACTGTGATTGTTTTCTGTCTCGGTGGATAAAGTACAAACTGAATGTTGTTAGTGAAATTTCCTACTTGCAGCAGGATAAAGTCAGTTCACGTGTTAGTGGTCAGAAGTCAGTATTGCTGGGTGTGTGACTGTATCTGTTCCTTGCTTCCATAATTTTTTGGCATCCACAGAAGAGACGTTTCTCGGACTACTCAAGAACTACAGCAAACAGGTAATTTATGATTTTTTGAAGATTTTTCTTCGTGGTTGCACTTTGGCAGACTAGGTGGCTTTCAAAGATGAGCTGTCAGAGCTCTCCATGATATTTTGTCTCCTTAATTTAATCCCTTTCTAAGTAAATAGTGACACGGATGTTAATGTAGCTGAAGGTGGTTTCTGTACTCCCGTGGTCAGTGGTGTGCATTTGCCTGAAGTACCGGCAGTTGCTTCTAGAAACAGTTCTGCTGGTAGAGGAGACGATGTGTTTTTAATGAGTTCACACAGTTTGCTTCTGTTTTGTTTTATTGCTTACAAGGGCTGCTGGAACATGCACCATCTAGACCTCGCTGGAGAAAAACTTGTGACTTTCATCTGGCAAGTGTTTTAGTGTTAACCTTTTCCCGTATGATCTCAATGTGTGTTGCTTTTAACTTTCAGGAAAATATTGTCTATGGTTTCACTACCCAAAATACTTAATATTGTTTGTGGCTTCGCTACACAGTGTATTTCTGTTAGTTTGATAACAGAGACTTACTTTGAAACCCTACAGCTTTTAACAGTATCCTGTTAAAATGTGATAATTTTCTGTTGTCAATTCATGTGTTAATGCAGCTGCTTTGTAAATTTATTTTAGGTATGTTTTTAGATTACAAGTGTATTTTCAGACCAACAGAATTCTTCTAGTAATTGTAGGCAGTGTAGGAAAAATACAATATAATATATATTATTTGTTCATGACATTTCCCCCTCTCCAGCTCTCATTTGCCAGAAACGTTAGTTCTGCTGCAGTGTTGTATTGTTACGCACTCCGCTATGGAATAATTTTTATTGGTAGTATAATTTTATATGTAATATATAATATTAACAGCTTTGTTAAGGAATTACAGATTTGCTTTTGGAGTTTTAGAGTTACAAAGGCTGTTCTTGTTTTCTCTGCATAATAGATTTTGATAAAGCAAGTTAGAATTTAGAACTCTGTAACTTGATGCCATAATTTTTTTATTTTTGCTTTTGCATAGTAAATACTGATGAAATACTTAAGTACAGATTCTGTATTGTAGTCTTAACAAATGACTGTGGGGAAAAATTAATCTCCACTTACATCAGGCAGGAGATGGAACTGTATTTTTGTCTGTCTCATGTCAAAACGAAAAAAAATGTGTTTAAGAATAATACATATTCAAAATAACTTATGTGGTTACTTTTTCTTCAAAATTAGGGGAGACCTTCCTTCAAACAAGCAACCTTGAGCCCTCTTTCTTTTTTTTTTTTCCCCAGTTGCATTGGAATTACTGAATAATTTGATGCTTTCTCACCTTCAGAATTTGATAATGGATTAGTCATAATATTTTTCACTTCCAAGAGAATAGGCCTTGAAAGCACTTAGGGGGAGGAGTATGGTTGTTGTTGAATGGGTGTCTGGATGTGATATGAAACTGGGTGCTTGAGTTTATTTTCCTTAACATGCTGCTGTACTCTTCAATCACTGCCCTTTTTTACTGCCTCAAGGTGAAGACGTGCAAAAGGTTTTAGATAAGTGGAAAGAATACAAAATGGGAGTGCCAACCTATGGTGCAATTATTCTCGATGAGACACTTGAAAATGTAAGTACAGAATTAGTTGTCAAGGCCTAGAGGGAAGGATGGCAGCAGAAATAGTCTCTTTACTGTTTACAGTTTTCCACTGGGGCTGGGGGTAGGAAAGGGGGGTGGGAAGGAGGTCCACCTCCAGACTAGTCATTCTTAATCAGAACCTCATATCCATTACTAAGAGATACTTTACAGGATGAGATGTGGGTAAGGTGGGAGGTTGGTTGCTGTCCCAACCACGAACCTTCTTACACTCACTCTTTTATACTTTCACCTACACTTTCACCTACACTTTTGTCTTCAGCCTGACCACTGTTGCTTTCAGGGGCTCCTAGACCCTTGCTGCTTTACTCCCTATTGTTCCTCAACCTTTCATCTTCTTCTTTCAGCTCTACCACCAAGCCAAGCAAATTCATTGGCCTGCTCACATCTTATGCAGCAGGTCTCACAGCTACCATCTGTTACTGGTGAAAGGTCCTGGTACTCTCTGCAACCCGTGACCTGGAGAGCCACATGTTTTCGTGGGAAATCTGTCTGGGTTCCCACCTCCATTCTGGTTTGGGATGAGTGCGTGACCTTCCACCGGGTAAAGACCATAGCTAAGCTTCTATCAAGGGGGATGATGATCACCAAGAGGACTCACCCACCAAGCTGAGAAAATTTGCAGTTCTTGTTAGAACACAAAAAACTGAACCTTCATCCAGGCTGAAGTTGTTTTTTTTTTCCGGGAACCAGGGGACAGTGAAGGCAAGACATTTAATGGAAATTGATAAGAATAGTGGGGTTCTGACAGTTGCATTTGCTTGTATTTTGCAGGTTCTTTTGGTTCAGGGCTATTTAGCAAAGTCTGGTTGGGGATTTCCAAAAGGGAAAGTAAATAAAGAAGAGGCTCCTCATGATTGTGCTGCTAGAGAGGTAAGTTATGTTTGATTCTCTTAAATTTAAGAAGAGGTGCAATTTTTCTGAGCACAGGAGGTGCACATTAGATGAAATGACATTTTATTTAACATCTCTGTCTTGAAAGCAGGTAAGTAGTCTATTTTTGCAGGAGGCTTCTGCTGGTAGCTTTTAGTGTTTTTCTGAGTTCCAGAGTGATAATCAAGGGTGTGGTTATATAATTTAAAATCACTGTTCAATGTTTTTAATTATTGCTAAGTTAAGTGAGTACTAATTTTATATTTCTTTGCTGAACCATCAGTTTATTTTTAAGTATTATTTTTGTTGCTTGGGAAATCTTATGTACTTTGTGGCTTTTGGAATATTAATTTCAAGGGCCATCATAACTGTAAAAATGTAGAAGAGTGGGAATTTAACCTACGCATTAAGGCTTACGTACTAATTCAATGGACTTGGAAAAGCAAAATAAGATACTAAATTTTAACATTGCAGTGTCACGTGTTAAACACATGTGAAATACACTTTTCATGTTGGCAGTTACTGATTTCTGAGTGCAGAACATTATTTATGTAGTATCAAAATGACTTGCCAAAGAGTGAAACACCTGAGCTACAGATGCAGTGGGCTGTCATTGCAGAACTCAAGGGCTGGGAAAGGATAAGCAGGATCTTAATAATATTAACTTAATTATTTAATGCACGTCTCTTTCCCCCCTACCCCACAGGGCTTTTTCAGTTAAACTTTAAAGCTTGATCTAAAGGACTGAACTGAAGGGAGAGGAGACCATACAAATATACGGACCACAACACAGTGGGTAGGACAAAAATAGGTGTAACTGCTGCAGGAAGGAATGACATGAAGTATGCCTTCCTCTTCACTTCAAGTTCTGATAGCAACAGCATAAAAACATTAAAATGGGCACAGTTATACTGAGAAAAAACATATTTTGGTGGTGTTTTGAATTTGGAGAATTAATTTGGATTACACTAGTGAACAGCACTGTTGATACGATCTTTTTCCATCAGGGTAGATTGTTGTTATGCATAAACTGGCACATTCTTCAGGGCTAACATCTAGCAGGGAATTGGGATGTCTCTAATAATTGTGCATAAATCATTTAACTGCTTTACTGGACCCAGCACATGTCTAAAACAATAAACTGCATCTGTATAAGGTCTAATTAAAGAGGTCTTCACTGGGAAGATGGCTTGCTTTTTATTTTGATATGAGAGGACTTGTATGTGCTAATTCAAAGACACAGGGGTCAATTATTTGCTTTGTATTAATCACTTCTGAGTTGTTTTTTTTTCATATTTGTGCTTGATTTTTCTGCATTTTCAAAAATTGAACTTACAACCATTTTGCTGATGTAAATATGTGTATTGATATCTTACATAACATATTTTGAGTATTCTCTGCTATTATAATTTTATACGTAGGTACTTGGTTCTGGTTTTCATTGTACATACCCACAGGAGATGGCGGTTGAGGTGGGGTTTTTAATTATAAATCTGGTCTTTCCAAAATTTTAACTGTGGGCTTCTGCATTTGGACTATTGGCAAGTGGGGCTTAATAGCCCCAGTTAGTTTTACAGTTAGTATACAATTCTATGAGTGATTGTTGACATGCTTGTTCCACTGTCTGGGCAGAAATACTTTGGACAGTGGCATCAATCTGGCATGCTTTTTCTGTGGAAATTTTGAAGAGTAGGAAGTTTCTGAAAATGAGTATTTACTTAGCAAGCTTAGAGACGTGATCTGATTGAAGTTATTAGGTGTGTTTGATATGAATCTTTTTACATTATAAACCTTCTATATTTTACAGTGTTGTCAAAAGTAAATATTTCGAAGTAAGGCTTTGAGCAATCTGATCTAGCAGAAAGATGTCCCTACTCGTGGCAGGGAGGTTGGACCAGATGACCTTTTAATGTCCCTTGCAACTCAAACCACTCTGTTAATCTATGATCCTTCATTGCAAAAATATGCAAAGAAAATGTTCTTCTAAAATAAAGTTGTAAACTCCAGCAGATATAACAGTCCTGTATTTTTATTGTTCACAAGGACAATGCAGTTTAAACTTGTTTATCAATGTGAATGTGTAGTTTGAATTTGGCAGTAAAAGTTTTGCTTACCCTAGTGCTGGGTTTTGTCATCACTGTAAAAATGAATGTATCTATTGGGGGTATAAGGTTCATAAAGTAGAAGGGTTGTTGAAAGAGAAGAAAAATTTGAGGTGCAAATAAAAGGTGCTAGAATTTGAAGATGTCTTTACTCCCCAAATAGTAGTTCCTGTGAATGAGACTTTTCCATGCATCCAGCAGCATGCAGCTAGAGACTTGCCATCCGTGTTAATAAATTGCTACATGAGGGTGTAATAGAGTTGTTTCAACTTCTATTGCAGGTCTGCCTGTCTTGGAGAAGTGTAGAGCACTTTTTCTATTATTGAGCATATATCTATGTGCAAAGGCTTGTTTTTCCCAGCAGTGACCTGCTTTCCTGTATAGATCTGAAAAATACTCTTTCCTTCCCTTGTGATGATGGGTTCTGAAAGGATAAATCTGAATACACACACTGATATCACCTATGTGCTTCTCAGGTGTTTGAAGAAACTGGCTTCGACATAAAAGATTATATCTGCAAAGAAGAATACATTGAGCTGCGTATTAATGATCAGTTAGCACGACTCTACATCATTCCAGGAGTTCCCAAAACCACAAAATTTAACCCCAAAACTAGGAGGGAGATTCGGGTATGTGTTATCTTGTTTGAATCTGTAGAAACCTTGTTGTGGAGCTTGATTTTTAAAGCTAATGGTCTGTAAAATAATGAAACTACCAAACAAGGTGAATACCTCAAATACGAGGTACAAATGGCATCTCTGCGCTGTAGGGGCTTGTCAACTTCTTGGAATTGTACAGCAAAGACTGATTCTTGACCATCTGTCTGATGCCTCTGTTTGTCATGAAAACAACTTTAGAGCATACTGACAGATTCTCCCCTTCTTTTCTCTTGTGTATGCGTTAATAGTTTCATGTTATTCTCAGTTATAGCAACCTGTGTAAGGATATATTCTTTTGAAAATGTAATAATTAATTAGTACTATATAAAGACTATGTAAGGAGAAACTAAGGATCTCTTTTACTTGGGAAGTACAATCCAGGCTTAGAGGGTCGTGTATTTTCAGGAAGAGTTTAGGAAGGGGACAGAACATGGGAGTTATTTTGGGTGGTTTGTGTACCTGTTAGGCTTTTAAATGGTATTGTGAAACAGGCAAGCAGAGACTCAGGTTATAGACTTGTTGGAAACTTTGTTCCTGGCAGCCTGTGATCTTTGAAGCTTGAGTATCTTTATTCTGTTGCAGCTCAGTTTAAAACAGCCATCCCTATATTTTCATGCAAGTGGTGCCATTGAACAGGGCTTTCTAAATAGGAGAAGGTACTTATAGTTGCCTAGGCAGGAGCCTCTTAATTTCTTGCACTAGAGACCTGCATTTCAAAATATGAAGTAAAAGATTATGAACTTTGAGTGTTTTTAAAATGTACCGAAAATGCCCCCCATTGTATAACAGTGATCATCTCTGTGGGGGTCGTAAAGAATTATGATGACAGGTTTTTGTCTCGCTGCTGAAGCAGTGTCTTCACCAGATCTAATACATCCATTTTTGTATTCACTGTAGAACTATATTGAAAACTGGTACAGTTTGTAACTTCTTTCCATAATATGCATCTTCTCCTACCTTGGGGTTTTGGGGCTAGGTTCTGCAATAGAAAAGCTCGTGTGGATTCTTTTCCACTATGCATATTCACAATTCCTGATTTCATTCTCATTCTGCAAAGTATATAATTTACAGTTAAAACTATAATGTCTAAATTATAGCACAAATCCTATCCTTTACCCATATCTCTTTCTTTTTGTAACAAAACCTTAAACTTACTCTGCAAGCTAAATCCCCTTCTTTTGGGTAATTTTTGAACAAGCGTTGGTGGTCTAGTTTTGATGGCATTTTAAATAAAAATAGCAGGAATAGTAGTGGCTTTGAAAATTATTTAAAGACTCTGCCTTTATTTGTGGCATTCAGCATGTGGTGATTTGGTTGGGTTTTGAAACCCTTGTTCAGAATTTAGTTGCTGGATAATACTTTTCATGTTTTAGGTACTATATCTTGTCGTGAGTACACGCTGTACCATCTCTTACTTTGTAGTTGCAGTCAGAAGAATGACTCCATTGTTAAATAACCTTTTGTGAAAAACCCTGTTGTAGTCTGTTAATTAAAGTCTTCCCTTAAAATTTTTTAATTAAGATAAATAATTTTGTTTGATACACATTTGTAACATTTTGTAAGGCTACAGTAGTGGGTATTTTGATTTTTATTTCTTGTTTCTGTAGAATATTGAGTGGTTTTCCATCGACAAACTACCATGCCACAGAAATGACATGACCCCGAAGTCCAAGCTGGGTTTGGCACCTAACAAATTTTTTATGGCAATTCCCTTCATCAGGTATGTTTGAGATGAAGCAGATGCTACGCAAGTGCCTTTCAGACAACTTTAATTTCTTTAGTTTGTTTTAGTAAGTAGACCTTGTTGCCTTCTCCATGCTTGCAGGCCATTGAGGGAATGGATTTCCCGAAGGAATGGAGATTCCACAGATAGCGACAATGGATGTTCTTCTGCAGGGAGCATGTCCTCTAGGCCCAACTTGGAAAAAGCTAGGTAAGAACCAGGTCAGTTTAACGCCTCTATATCCTTTCTATAAAACACTGATCATGCAAAGCTTCTTGTCCTTTGTCTAAGTATTTGTGTTCCAGTAATAGAATGGGTTAATAAAAAATTTAAAAGAAGTGGGCATATCTTTTAGGATGGTAAGTAGGATGAGGAGTTAATTAATGTCGTGGTACACTTTTTTGGGGTAAATTCTCATATAGGTCGGAAGTGAGGTAATTTCATGAGTCCTGTCTATGGGAATCCAAAAAGCAGAAGCTAAAACAAGTAGGTAACTTTCATTGCTTCGATTTAAATGCTTTTGGCACATCCACAAAGGAAAAACAGGACTCTCTGTAAAGTGCTCTCAGAAGTAGCTAGCCAGATAAAACCTGTGGAGGTCAGTAGGGGAATAACTGCTGCTGGCTCTGATTCAGTTGAGCTAAAAGCATTTGATCAAATTTTAAAACCTGTTCCCAATGAGAAGGCTATGCTCCAGTAATTGGAGCCCAGTCAACACCAACAATAACAACAGGAATAATGTTAATATTGACATAGGCTGCTGTGCAGAACATAGATTTCCTACCAGCAGGCCAAACAAAGTTGGGTAAATGCAGTGAGTGTTATTACACTTCCCACATTAGGTTTCTTAAGCTTGTCTTCCAGAAAGGCAGAAAGGCAAAAAGGCAGAAAATTATTTCCTATTTCTGTGTTGCTATCAATAGGTTTGCTATCAAGTTGTGTTGTAAATTGTGTGTTTTCCTGTCCTAGATCCAAACTTCGCTGCAGTCAGCAGGTGTTTACAGATGGCACTTCAGGAGAGCAGGGGGTGAAGCCAAAACAGCCACAGAAGCCATATAATCATCCTGAGGTGTCTGAAGCTTTGAAAATAAAGGTAGGTTGTCTCTTGGGCAAACACACACATCTGGCCTATTTGAAACGAATGTCTTTGTTCATAAGGATTCCTCTCTGGAATTGAAATACTGAATTTATTGCCATAACATGCAAAAAAAATAATCTTGGGGATTCTCAGATTTATCTGACATTAGAGGTGGTGTTTTGAGTATAGATAGCAATTACTACTCAGCATTTTGGTATCCTCCACGAACCATTTTGAAATGTTTTGGGTACCACTAGTATATATGCATCAGCGTATGGGAACTCACAGAACTGAGTTTATTGTGTAATACAGTGTATGCAATACTGCAAGAGAGACTGAGTAACAGCTGGTGACTGTTTGTAACTTGAGTGTGTGTTTGGTAAATTTCACTGTGCTTCAGTTTGTCTACAAAAGGGTTTCCTTTACACGTTTTGAGGTTATTTTGAGGAAAGTTTTAACTAATAAGTTGGAAGTGTCAGTGCAGTGATGTTCAATACTGCCATTTAAACTCTTCTCTTCACTACATTTTGGACCTAATGATAGAGTCAGAGCTTGAAGAGCAATGGCAGAAAGCAGCATCAAGACACTTCCACCCAAAAGAAGCGAACAAACGGAGTCCACGCTCAACCAGTTAAGCAAAACCATACCTTGGTAAGAAACATGCAGTGACTGTCTTATTAAATGGTTCCAGTAATTCTTAACAAATGGCCAGTGTCTTGCTGAAAGACGGTAGAGTGCATGTCTATCAAAAGTATAGTTGGTCAGAATATCTGTTATGTATTTGCAGAAACAGGACTTTTCTTACCTTTGATGCATATACACCTATAGATAAGAGCATACCACACTTAGAAAGTTTGCAGTTTGGAAGCAAATCTTATTTTAGCAGATGAAAATTTGTCAGCTCTTTCAGTAGACAATCCTGCAGCTTTCCAGATTCCTGTCAAGTAACAGCCCACTAGAATGTATCATAGCAATTAAGCATAGCACACGTCTGATTTATTCATGTATGCCATATTACTGTAAGCATGAAATATTGTTGTGCAACAATTAGTTACAAAGTGGTAATGCATATGTTCATTACTTCCCTTCTCTAGCAAAAATGTTGAGATGCAAACTTGACTGGCATGCCAGAATCTCCTATAATTCTTTTAATCATACACTAGAACTACAGCAATTTGTAAATTCCAGTAGGATATTCTTGGTTTGTCACTTTTTTTCCTCGCAATAACAAATTGTCCCCATATTTCTGCTGGCTGGGAGAAGGCTCACTGAGATCTCTGTCTTTAATATAATGTCTTTTTGACACGCTCCCTCCTGGCCCCCTTATTCTTTGTCTCCAATTGTACTTTGCTGGCTCTTGTGCAGCAGTGAGCCCCAGTTCTCCATGCAGCTTAGCTGGCTTCTCTGGGCTTGTCGTGGTTCTGACCAATCAGAAAAGACAGATAATGCCCTCCCCTCCCCGCTTTGATTAAAAAAAAAAGAGGAGAGGAAGAGATTTAGGAGTTTAGAATGAACCTAAACGCCTTTAATGAAGTATTAATACTAAAGTAGGAAGAAAATAATGAAATAGATACAGTATATACAAAACCGTATCAAGCTCCCAGGATGACGATCACCTCACCAGCAGGCATCAGGAAAAGTCCCAACCTGGACTCGGTGATCGACAGGAGCTGGATTCCAGATCTGGAGTCAGGAATGCTCAGATCGGGGTCAAAGGCAGACAAACAGGCAGGGTCCTCCTTGGATGTCGTCCATCAAAGAAAGAAAAATTGACCCTTTGATCCCTCAGCTTTTATACTGAACATGATGCAGGTGGGATGGAATACAGTTGGTATTGGTCAGTTGGTCAGTTTTGGGTCACCTGTCCTGTCTGCTCCTCCTTGCAGATGTGACCCCTCTACGCTTTTCTGCTTCCAACCCTCCAATGGGGCAAATAATGAAATTCCCTGCCCTTGGCTGTTCCAGCAATAAGGATAAGCAAGGGCCTCTCTGCAGACTGTTCCTTGATATAATCAAGTCTTACCACTGTGAGAGTCAACAGTTTTCTGAACAGTGTGCTGTTAATTTCAGGGTTTAGTTAGCTAGAAGAGGCCCAGCTAAAAAGGCAAAATTGTTAAAGAGAAAATTGGTTTGTTTTACCTCAAACCAGGACAAGGCTTTAGTCTTTCTTATTTACTGGCTGTAAGCTAGGTGCTTCCTGTTATGGCTTGTGATTTTTACCTTCTCTCTGTTTTTCATGTAAAAGTGGAGAAACCATAGGCTCTGATCTGGTAAAATTCTCACTGTAGCAAGAAATCGTTATCTGTGTTTGGGTCTGTCTGAGAGTAGACGAATGAAAAGTCAAAGAACTGACTGCCCAGAAATTTGGCTGTACAGAAAAAACTGTAATGGGAATCTGTGGGATCTTGCTGAAAACAAGTGGAACTGTTTGTACTCCACATTTACTTTGTGGGCTCTTTACAGACTTTATGAAATACTTCTGTGGTGTTTCGTTTGCATTTTCATGATTGTATTGATATTTCATGTCCCAGTGATAATGTTCTAATAAAATTTGTAGGCCAGGGAACTCTTAATTCACACAGACAGCAAAGAGCTGTACTTTTCTCCATATTTGTATACGGACAGCAGCATACCTGAGGCTAAAACTTAACTCTTCTCTGGAGAGTTCTAAGTTTGTGTCTGTAACGTGTACTAATTTAATTGGCAGTAGCAGCATGTTTGCAAAGACATTCCCCTTGCTTTTTGGGACAAGTAGATTGAAGAATGATCTTGTGCATGTGCAGCTTCAATTCCACACCATCATATGCAAGACCTTTCCAGCAAAACATCTAGAAAGCACTCAGATTTTTTCCCTAAAAGCCTGCATTTTAAAGATGGCTTGTTAACAGTTAAAAGGTTGCATGCTTCTGAAAGACTTGTGGAATTGAAGCATGTTTACTAGATGAAGTAACATGACAGAATTCATGCTGTGATATAAGTAAAATCATTCACAGATCGGGAGGTCTGTCAAAGTAAATATAAGCAGTGTGCCTTTTAGCTAATGCTTAAGCTATAACCCTTAGAAAGAGAATGCCGTTTCTTCATGAGGTGTGTAATGTGTGTCATTCTCTTAACCAGAAATGTGAAAAAAAGCTTAATACAAGAAGACTTCAAGATAACTTTGAAACAGGCAAGTGCAATCTGAATTTACATCCATTGTTACGTGTTACAGGATGAGGGAACCTGAATGATGGTGGTTGAGGGTTTTTTCCATTTTAATCAAACGTCAATAGAGCCAAATTCTTCTAAGGCAATCTGAGTTAGTTATTTCTCTTTTACTTGGTTAACTTCATGTGCAGCTTCACGTTGGCTTGCAGTTCTTCTCCTCAGTTGTTAAGACTGTCAGATTATACCAGGTGGCTGTGGAAAAAGTAACTGAAAATTGGTTTAGGAAAATAGCATCCAAGTCAACACAACGCTGGTAACTTGAATGTTGGTTCAAGGCTTTTTGTCCTGTTAGTAGTAAGATGCATTTGATATTGGACTACTCTGGAGAGAGTATAGAGTTTTTTACTTACTGTTCAGAAAATAGGGCCATATTTCTTTCATCCTTATGAACAGATGACTTGCAAAACAGTACATGTGGGTAAAACTAGCTATTGAAAGTGTTCACAGATTGCCATGACTTAAGATTTGTTCTAGCCACTAGATGACTTGTAAATATGACTTGTAAGCAAGGTTTGAGTTCCCTTCTTCTGTTTGTGACCAGACATGCAGGTTTTGTCGTAAATATTAATCAATTGTGCTTGAGGTCTGACTTTGCTGTTATTGATGTTCTTCTTGATAACTGTTTAAAATTTGCTTCATGCTTTTTTTCTCTTTAAGCAGATGCAGCATATGAGATGTGTTGCTCCAGTGAAGACCCACTGCCAGAACACGTAGAGGGACATTCTGTGGCATGCAATGGTCATTACAAATTTGCGTTCTCATCAAGAGCTTTCTTGAGTTTCAAGTTTGACCATGATGCCATAATAAAAAATTTTGACCTCTGACAGCGAAATTAGTAGGAGCAAAAATCAGACTTGCCTGTTGCAATTGAGGAGGTTTCTTATCCAGCCTTACTCTTTCTCAGGACTTTTTTGTTTTATTTTGATTGATTTCTAAATGCAATGCAGGGACTGACTGACAGTTTGGAAGGGTTTGTTCTCTTTGCAGTATGGGAGTGGCATAGTCAAGTGTTGCACTTTAAATGCAGTATAGCCTTTGTCCACAAAAGTACAAAGTACCTTTCCAGTGTTCAGTTCACTTGTTCCTAGCTGTGCGTTAGAGGGCATTCTCTTATCTTTGGTTGTTGTGTTTTGTTTTGTTTTTAACTTGCTGTGTGTTTTATAGAATGTAATTGACTTTTTTTTTTAAACTGTTAGCATATACCAGCTTGCTAAACTTATAACTGCTCTGATGTAAATTATTGGATTTGTTAGTCATTATTGTGTAGTACATTGCAATATTATGGCAGTGGCAATGAAACTGATTCTCAGAGGACTCCTCTGTGCTAGTGACTTTGAAACCAAGTTGCACATTTCAAACTTAGTCTCAGCCTGTATTCCTTTCTCTGTCCTGGTTGCTTGCCCAAAGTATCATCCCTGCCTCACCCTGATAGTTTCTGTTGGCTGGCAATCAGTAGTACTTGGAGTCAAATCTATAGTGTGTTGACTTCTTGTACCTACTCTGCCTCTGTCTGCAGTCAGGATACACAAACTGGGTAGAACTTAGCCATTCAAAGTGTCTAGCTTCAACTCTTATGCACTGTCCCCAGCTGGGTAAGAAGTTGCAAAGTTGTGTGTCGGCCCAGTTGCAGCTGCTTTCAAAAAAAGAAAAGCTTAAACTTTGTTTGTGAGAGGTTACTCATGTAGAATTCATACTGAATGTAAATAAGCCTCTGTAGATCTTGCTGAGGAGGAAGGCAGGTGCATGGATAATAGAGTCATTGTGTGACACTAAACGGCTTAATCGGGCTTGCAATAACTGTTCTAAGGGTGTCCAGTATTGTATTCTGTGCTGTTGTCCTCAGATCTCTTGTGTAGTGTATGCTCTGTATATATCCAGTAGTATTGAATTGCACTTGCAGTTAGCATTTAAATGATGTAGCCTCAGTTGTTTTCAGCTACAACACTTTCTTAGTAAAAGTATCAAAGATGGGGGGGACACACACCAAAAAAAAAAGTAAGAGTTGAGGTGACAAACTGTTAAATCACCTTCATGATTCAAGTTAAGGGGTTTTGAACATGTGCTTTGCAGCTGAGAGAAATGCACTGAAATAATTTGTCACAGCAGCAGCTTGTGGTAGCAAGCGTGTTGTCCCAGATTAAAAAATACACTTGTTTCTAAAATAAAGGTGAGTAATTGTTAACATCGTAGGTTGAATGAACTGCGCCCTTGTCTCATCACAGTGTATGCTCATGCACTGAGTCTTTATGCAACTTGTGTCATCCAAAACCAAAATCCTGGTCTTCCTTCAACCACCCTACTTCATCTGCCCTACCTGATCTGTTACCTAGTGCTTTTCCTCAGATATAGCTTTAGAATTATCTCCTGGTTTATTTACCTGCCTGGCACCAGGTGATTTGGGATTCTAATGCTGTAATAATCTTGGTGATTGGAGTGCTGGACTCCTGTATGAGTCAACAGGAGAAACAGACTGCAGCATTTCCTTCTTCTGGAGGACAAGAGTCCTGAGGGCCTTGTCTTTCAAGACCAAATCATGAAATAGCTCAATCTAGCTTTGTCTCACTTTGTTTTTAAAAAACAAAAAAGGTAAAAAAAAAAAAAAGTATCCAAAGGCTGTTCAAAACAGTACATGGTGAAGAACAGTAATTGAGAAGGTGGGATAATGCTGGAAGAGGTTATGTTATTCAGCTTCAGGTGAAAACTAATCTTTAGTTACTTCTGTAGTGCAAGTAGTTGATTTCCCAGCAAAAGTGCCTTTACTCATGGTGAGGCAGAAGTTTGTATTCATATCCTGAGGCTGCTACTGCCTGTGGAGTTCACAAGACTCTCCTAAGGCATGATTAAATATCAGGCTGTGGAAATCTTTAATAAGTAAGTTGACTTTTCACATAAATTACAGTTATATTTCATGTAGTGCTCTGTGAAATAAAGGGGATATTGATGAAGCAGTGAACTTGGAGCTTCTGCCAGTTGTTTGGGAAGTCATGTCCCAGACAGAGGAAATCTTTAGCACGAAGCAAGCGTGTCCTATGAGTAGGAGTTGCTGGCTGCCCTCTGTATTCACTGGGTCATTTTTTAATTCTTAGTGAAAAGTTGGTCTTACGAGAAGTTGGTTGCTTCATTAAGCAACCCAAAGTGGGGCTTATACATATGTCATGATTTTAGTAAATCTAGCCTTAATGTGAGTTGCAAATAAATGTGATAAATATGCAATAACTTACTTCTTTGTATAAGGGTACTGTTTCTTGTGGTAGCATTGCTTTTTGCTTTCTCAGTAAGGTTTCTAAAACGATGTAAGTGTGGTGGCATGTGATCTACTTTATGGGTTCTGTCATGCCCTGCACTGTGAACATTTTTTATTGTTTACTATTGTTTATGTTCTTATCCACCATCCTTTTATAATTAAGTATATTTCTAAGTTTAGAAGTACAGTTTACATTATGTTCTGTAAAACAGTGAAGAAATAACAAGTGAGATACAGAATTTAGTTCTGTGAGTTTTATCGGAGCTAGACACAGTTACTGCATGTCAGACTCAAGATGTCAAGATACTTGAAAAACAAACATTTCTCTATGTGAAAATGATTACCTGTAAGGGGTTAATCAGATTATGAATGATCATTCAGTGTTCTTGAAATTAAAGAACTTGTGGAATAAACAAATATTTTAACAAAAAACCCTACAAATGTATGGGTGCTGGGAATCTAGTACTAGTTTGCAGTTTCTACTTTGACATGAACTCCCTGCTTTAGCGTGAGATTTTTAGCATCTCTCCTTCACAGAATGCTCTGAACTTTGAACTCGGACTGAAGAGTGATCTGCCTAATTGAATGATGTATATGCTGTGCTGAAATGCTATGAAGTTCAACTCCTCGATGTACGTGCATGCTTTTGAAAGTAGGTGTGTCTTGCACAGTTTGAAGTCTGGAAACAGCGGTACTGGGAAGAAGAGGGGAAATAGCTTTATTTATTGCACAATCAAAGTATTTTTTTAACATAATGTAAATTCTTTAGACCAAACTTGCATAAATAGTTTCTAATAAAATGTTGGGCCTAGTCGCTGTTCCAGGCTTCTGTGCTGTGCTCCAACCTTCCTGATTTAATTTGGTGATTTGAGAACAATTCTTACTGTGTTTTTCCTTCACCTACCTGTGGCTGTTATAAATGTAGCAGTTCCTTTTAAAAACAAGGCAGGATTTGGGTCTGGCTATTCCTAACAGACTTGCTTTCAGATTGTAATTTCAGATAAGAAATTATTTTTTTCAAGTTTTACTTACTGCTTTTACTTACTGTAGTAGAGTTGCTTTTGTTGATTTGCAGTTTATTGCAGCGCTCACGACATTCTGGTGTGAAGAGCAAGAGTCTGCATTAAGAATCCAAGCTCTAATACCCTGTGGTGCAAGACAGCACTGCTGCTCCATGGGCGACTGGCTGTCCAGTTGTTGGGTCAGTGGGCTATTCAGTCCTCAGCTACCTGTTAATTCTGAGCAACAGAGGGTTTGCTTTTTTTCCAGAGGTAAAGTTAGGTGCCTTCATCTTTTCGATTAGGAGGTTATACTCTAAATGTGTTAAGAAGCTCAAAATTATTGAGAACTAATAGAAGAGCCTGATTTAAAATCTGTTTATTTACAGAAATTAAGTCTTGCACTGTAAATGTTAAATAATGTGGTGCTTATACACAACATCATAATTTCACATTGTTATTACAATATTTCAGCTTTTGAAGCAACCAAAATTATTTAAGATTATGGTAAATTTCTTCAAGCTAACTGAAGGTGCTTTTACAGTAAATTAGGCTTGGAAATGTCACTGCTCTTGCATCACAGGTTTTTGTTCTTATGGATTTATAGCAATAGTGTAGTTCAAGAATGAAAGTAGGCTAAATGCTAGTATTTGCACTGTTCTTAATCCTGTACATAAGCACTGATCAAGGCAGTAAGATTTATGCTGTGTCTGCATTTCACTGTTTCAAGTCGATTGTGAACTTGAAAGGAAAACGTATGTTGATACATAGCAATTAACTTGCCATATTCAAGATCATACAAGAGGAAGAATTCTGGATTAGTAGTAGTGTTAAAATTAAATGCTCGGGTTTTAACCTGTCTCTTAATTCAAAATGTTACATTAAGATAGATCTACTGCGTAGGTTCAGCTTTACAGCAACCCTTACCTTTAAATTGTTCTCAGCTCTGGGGATACTTCTGGGAAGGAAGTAAAAGTGTTTTCAATTCCTCCTTCAATACTTGCAGGAAAAAAAGAAAACTTGCTTTTAAGTACTTATCAAAATTTAGAGGGTACAGAATCATCACAGTTGTAAAGGACCTGTGAGGTCACTGCGTACAACCATACCCACAGAAAAACCCCTTCAGTCTCAGCCACTAGAGCGTGCCCTGAAGTGCCACGTCTACATGATTCTTAAATACCTCCAGGGATGGCGACTCCACCACCTCCCTGGGCAGGCTGTGCCAGTGCCTGACTACTCCTTCAGTAAAGTAATTCTTCCTAATATCCAGTCCTAACCTCCCCTGCTGCAACTTCAGACCATTTCCTCTGGGCCTGTCATTATTCTTTTGGGAGAGAGGCCAACACTCACCTCTGTGCAACCTCCTTCAGGGTAACTGTAGAGGGTGAAGAGGTCTGTCCTCAGTCTCCTCCAGGCTAAACCTGCTCAGTTCCCTCAGCCTCTCCTCATATGACTTGTTCTCTGGACCCCTCACCAGCTCGGTGGTTCTCCCCTGGGCACACTCCAGCACTTCAATGTCCTTCTTCTAGTGAGGGGCCCAGAACTGAACACAGCACTTGAGGTGAGGCCTCACCAGGGCCGAGTACAGAGGCACCATCACTTTCCTACTCCTGCTGGCCACGCTATTCCTGACACAGGCCAGGATGCTGGTGGCCTTCTTGGCTACCTGGGCACACTGCTGATTCATGTAAGCTGGCTGTCCACCAGCAGCCCTAGGTCCTTTTCTGCTGGGCAGCCTTCCAGCCACTCTTCTCCATGAGGAGTTGTGACCAAAATGCAGGAGCTGGCACTTGGCCTTACTGAACCTCATCCCGTGGGCCTTGACCCATCAATCCAGCCTGTCCAGGTCCCTCTGTTGAGCCTTCCTACCCTCAAGCAGATCAGCAGTCCCACCTAGTTTGGTGTTGTCTGCAAACTCACTGAGGGTGCACTTCATTCCCTTATCCAGATTATCAATAAGGATAGTAAGACTGGTCCCAAAACCGTCCTGAGGGACACCACGGGTGACTGGCCACCAACAAGATTTCTCCCAGTTAATCACAGTTCTCTGGGCGTGGCTGTGTTGAATTGGCTGTGTTTAAATAGCACAAATGTTTAAATTGGAATAGGTCCGCTGTGAAATTTACTGAAAACAGTATTTTGTCAGTGTTGTTCCCTTCTGTTATTGACCAGAAGAGCTAGCTTATAGTTTCCATTATGGGTTAGAAAAGTACCCTTAAGAAATTGATTACAGCCCATGCAGCGTTAATCATTTTAAAACAAGGCATTTAGTTTTTTAAGATAATAGATCTTGCAAACTCAGTTCTCTACAAACACACTTCTCACTGTCAGAAAAACTTACTTTGCAAATTTTTTAAAGCATGTTTGAGCAAGATAACTAAACTAGGGAGGTGAACCAATTATATCTTAGTGGTTGGGTATGTATTTTTCTTACGCAGAAAAAGTATGCAAAACTGCATGATGAAGAGCTCTCAGCAAATACGTCTCAAGCCTGTACTCAAAACAGGATCCTTTAGTAACTTCAGTATCTCTGCATGGCACTGCAGTGTGTGAAAGCTGTTCCTCAGCCCCAAGGAGCAGCTTAGCTGGGTTTGCGAGGCACTTTAGGAAGCGAGACAGACTCCACAGAAGAAGGTGGGGTTTTGTTCATTAATTTTGGCATAATGCAAGACTGCTCGATGTGTTCCAGGACCCAGGCTGACTCAAGTATTTCTCCCCAAAGAGAATACTTTTCTGTGCAGCATTGCATGCCTCGCAGAAAATAGAGAGCCAGTGTTTTATTATAACGGCTCATTGCATGAAGGTTTATGTCTTCCTCCTGTTTGTTTAAAGCTCAAGAACTTGACCTGTTTTCCTCACTGGTATGTAAGTGGCATATCGGTGCTAGAAAGTACGTACAGCTAATAGGGTTAAAACCATGTAAAGTTACAGATTTTATTCAATTTCCATTATTGTATCTCAAAGTTCGCATTAGCCAACTCTTCAATTTAGTAAATAAAATCTGTAACTACTTGTAATCTGTTGTACTGATGGTTGTGATTTTGTTATTCATCTATTCAGAAACTGAAGTACACCATTTAAGAGGCTACTACTAAGTTGCCATTTTCTTCTATTCTGTAATTTTTCTCTGCAAAATTAAATGACTTTATGCATAAACTTAACTGAAGTACTGAAATATGAATATAAGCTTTGCTGATCAGTGTGAAGTGTAAAACCTGTGCTGCTGGTACACTTTAGTCTTTCACTGTAGAATGTTTAAATATTGCCTTAAGCTGTTCAGACCCACTGATGACATACAGTGCCAGGAAAAGAAATATTATTTTCTGAAGTCAATTTTAAAGGTGGACAAGGGGCCCTTCAAACACCATTGGAAGCAAAAAAAAAAAAATTAAAAAAAAAATTAAAAGGTATTGGATGTACAGGAGAAAGGGATTATGTAACCTTCAATCAGTGCTTTTAAAATATTTATGAAACTGAAAATTTTTTTGGTCTATATAATTTCTCATTGAAAGAAGTGGATGTGTGGAAATGGTTTCCACATGTCCTTCTGTTTCTATAAAGAATTCACTGAAGCTGTGGAGGGTTTGTGGCACATAGTAATGTTCTGGAGCTCAGCTACAACCTGTGATCAGATCTCCCACGGCTTCTTACCAGCTTTGTCAGGAAGTTCCTCTAATAGTGACGTGAAGTGTCATACCATCTCAGTAACTTATCTTGGGGAAGGTCTTTGTGGTACCTTTAAGCAGACCCACTGGACAGTAAGATGACAAGGTACGGTAAAGCAAACCCCCAGGCAAAGAAACAGCATTAGAAATTTATTCAGAATATAAGAACATTTGTAAAATAAGTATTATAAATGTCTCTGTATAAATAAATGCAGTTTTTACAATTCTATATCAAATAAACACATTTTAGCTGCTATTTTACAGCAGCTAGGAAACTAAAAAGCAGCAACACGTTTAAAGCTAATTCAGTAAGGTGAAAAGTTCCTAAAATTACAATGTATGATACACTATTAAAAGAAGAGAAAAATCCTAATAAAACTAGTAGAACAATACTGACATTAATGCAAACTTAGTCACATGTGCTTTGCAATAGCTAACAGTACATTCAAGCTGGTGAAGATTTATACGTTTAATTAGAAAAAGAAAGTACATTTTTTCTGAACACCCTGTGAAGTACAACGTTTCATGCACTCTGGTTACTTAAAAAAAAACCCAAATACCAATCCAAATACCCTAAGATTAATTAACAAGTAATTAACTTAGGCTCTGTTGGCAAGAACCACCTATTTTACTTGCTTTGCAAATGTGTTATTTCTGCAACAAGTGTTAAGAGAGTTCGGCTGCAGTGACCCAAGGTGTTGGCAAGCTGAACTAGAGGCTGGGGTGCTGGTATTTCAAACACTTGCATAAGTAATTTTTTTTGTCATGTATTCTCTCGGTGGGTGCCCTTTTAACAGGTACACTGGAACTGCAGCTACTTGTTAACGTCAAAAGAGTTTTCACAGCAACAGTAAGCCTTCTGCAACCTCTCTTTTCCAGTATTGCCAACAAATGAAGCGGAAGCTTCTTGTTTAGGCAGAATAACTGGGTGGCCTGGCAAACTATAGCTGCTGCCGGGGCTGTACAACACCAGTCTCAAGAAGAAGAAAGGGGAAGTGGCTTACACTTAGTGATGATTTATGATGTATTGTAAAACACTTTTAGAGCATAGTTTAGGCGGGGAAGATAAGCAGTAAATGTAGTAAAACAGCATTCAGTTTATGCAGAATCAGCAAATTGTTAGGCCCGAAAAAGACACTGAAGAACACTGCTGTTTTCACACCTTCAATCCCAGGTGCATTTCATGCTTTCTTAATTTGTGTCTTTCCTTTAAAGACAGATTTCAGTTCAAATGGTTCAGGCCTTATTGTATTACGTTTATCAGCTTTTCTAGCTACCAAGAAATAGAAAAAATTGAGCCTACGAGGAAATCCAGTGCAGCAGTGGTTTCCAATCACCTTAAGTCAAAGGTGTTTCCCACGGACAGTGTGAGATGGCTGAAGTTACATGTTTGGTTTTTTTTTTTCAAATGCAAGAAGACAGACCTGTAATTGCTTTTTTGCCACAGTTCACAGTGGATAATTTTGTGTTTCTTCAGAAAGGAGCATAATTGGCTATCACTGATATTAATGGCAAAACTCCACATTCCTGCTGGTGAGGAACTTGTTAACTAAGGAAGGGAAACATCATAGATGGATACTTATCAAAGCCATAAAAACAGTAAGGAATCAACGTTCTTGCTCCCTCAAAAGGTTGGTTTGCAGAAATTTATGTTTACATTATAAATTCAGAAGTGCAATTACCTTGAGAAAGAGGACCGATCAAAGCCAGTCCCAGGGCGTCACTACCTAAAACTTAATTCTGAAACCAGGGTTAATTTTGCTATTGTAATCAGTCATGTGTGGTGTTGGCTTTGCAGCTGGTGTATCAGACTCTAGAGAAGTAGGAATCGCTACCCTAAGAAAAGAAGAAAACAGCAGCCACAGTAACAAGAGATGTCACCAACACCAGCTGCTACAGCTTCAGCTGTAACCAAGACTTGACAATAATGCCATATTCTGGACAGAAATTCCCACAGCTGTTTTGGCTGCCGTGCCTAACCCAAGAGTAGACAAAAGCAGTTTCAGTCCTCTAAAAATACCTCCTTAATACTAGAAATTGAAGGAATAAATGAGAGAAGTTACCATAATTCTAACTACACTAATAAAACTTTAGGTGCAACTCAACACATAAAGCAACAAGGACAGACAACTGAAATCAGATTCACTGGAAAACAGTGCCTGAAAAATACAAAGTACAGGCGTAACACTGTAAGAGGCCAGTGAAGTTAATGGACTCTGGCAGGTTGAAACAAACATGGAAGCTGTTTCTTGTACTTGGTCAAAAAGAAGGAAATTCTGAACGAAACAGGTGTTACGGCAGACTCCTGTATGCTCCCCAGAGAAATCAACCAGATCCCCATGCTTTTGCTTATTAAGCAAAATGTTCATTACCATAATAGGCCAACATTTTCAATTCAGTCACTTTGAGACTACAGTAACATGATGTGACTTAAACATAGAACAGAATGTTAGCAGTAACAAAAACTAACCTAAGAAGCTGCATGAAGGCTTCACCATTCACATTCTGCTTGTGGCTGCATATCCATAAACCTACACATTTATAGTTTTGTGCCTATTAAATATTAAACAGGTACATGCCTAATAAGTACCTTTTTTTGGTCAAAACAAGTATAAAAAGAAGACATTCTACCTCTTGATCACAGAAAGCTGCAATAAGCACTATACACATGATAAAAATGGCCCAGCTTCTTAAGTAAAACCTTGGCTATTAATGTATTAAACAAAAAAACCCCAACAGTTTCACAACGTAACTGCAAACACCATGCACTACAAATACCAGGAGGTCTCTCATAATTTCTTACTCCACCTTGGCACAGACTATCTATCTGGCATGGCGAAAACTCACAGGCTTTAGTTCTGTTACAAACTGGAAGAAATATAGCCCGTTATTGTAGTTTTCAGTGAGGCAACTAGAGTTTCTTGGATTTTTGGGTTTTGCTTTTTTTTTCTTTTCCCAAATCAACAAGAGTTTTCCTACCTGATCTGTGCTGTGAGCAGTGCTACTGCTGCAAGCACGGTGCAAAGAGCCAGCCAGCTGATCACCTCCCCACTCTGCAGCTGCTGCCCCGCTGGGCTAATCCAAGCACAGCAGCAAGTCCTGAGGGTACAGTACAGAGCTGTGTGCAGAGGGAGCTGAAGGACTGGGAAAACTCTGGAATTATCGCCAAATCGCCCGAATTAAAACCTCTTAAAACATTAAATGTTTTGCTACGTGCCACTGCCACCCATGAGACGTACATAAAATGGAAGAGAAGCTGTATGAATATAGACATAATGACACAGACAACATACGTAATTATAGCATGGTAATTCAGGCACTGCCATTTTACATTTATGAAACAGTCCTTAAGGTTAACACTTACATTATCCCCATGGCACCTCCCTGGGACCCCAGAGAAGGTGCTTTAAGTGTGTCAGTGTTGACAGTCAGAGCTTTTAGCATTTGAAGCTACCTCTAAGTTAGCCTCCAACAGACAGACGTTTGTAATGGCACTGAGCATCTCTGAAAGAGATGCACTTAAAGTGAAGTTTCATTGGTGTGTGGTCTAGAGTTCTCTTCTTCTAGTAAAGCTATTCTTTGTTTGAGCATCCTTACTTGTGTTTCATGTCTCTCCACCATGGCCATCATTTGTGATTCCAGTTTCTTCAGCTTATTTTGATGCTTTTTCTTTGCTTTTTCATAAGCTGCTACCAAGTTGCTGTGAGAAATACAAGGCAACACAAGGTCATTCAGAAAGTCTTGTTCACAGCAAGTGCTACAAAAACCCACCCCAAAGCCCCACCTTTGGGGAACTCCAAAGTTTGGGTACTCCTTATCTTCCTAAAATTTACTAGTGCTTTAAAATGCATTAGATACAAACCATATCAACGCATTGAGAGATATATATATATATACACACACACACAGACACAGACACACATACACATATTCATCTTTTCATCTCTGTATGTTTTTAGGGGCAAGTACACGGCTTTACCACTGTACTGGTTA
Organism: Thinocorus orbignyianus; assembly: GCA_013400375.1. Taxonomy (NCBI): domain Eukaryota; kingdom Metazoa; phylum Chordata; class Aves; order Ciconiiformes; family Thinocoridae; genus Thinocorus; species Thinocorus orbignyianus. The sequence continues at coordinate 279,099 of VXBW01001990.1, read as the reverse complement.
GTAAAATAATTTTTAAACGTGGTTCAAAGAGCCTGCTGCTGATGACCTCACAGAGCTTGCGAGTCAGGATACCATAACATTAAACATGTCATGATTACAAAAACCATTCCAGAGTCTGCTTACAAAATCCGGCACTCACTTTGCATCTTTCATTTAAAACAGTAACAGTTACAACCAGAGGATGGCATCCTGTGCTAATTTGTCAGCTGCCACGTGTCTTCTGTGCCTCCGCCTTGACTTAGTAGGAAAGCTTGAGACAGGTACTGCTCCTCACCACAAGGGCTTTCAAGTATAATTTATTAATGAAAGCCACATGGGGAGTGATGCCCTCCTTGCTGGAAGGGCAGCTGTGCTCCACTGCACCCTCAGTCTACCCAATCACAGCGCCAGTAAAACCTACTGAGTGAGCAATAAAATTTAACTGTGATTACTGAGGCCAGTTTGTTAATACAGAGGCCAGAGTCAAAGAAAAGGGAGCAATTTTAAACAGTATGGCATGAATGGTAAATCTGACTAAATGGAGGGGTTGGTTTGTTTTAATAATAATGCATCCACTTGTAATTAATTTAAGATTAACCTATTTTCCCATCCTTTTCTTAGCCATGTCATTTTCAATGTCCTGTGTGGGAGGTTTATACCTCCCCATCTCTAACCTTAAAGAGTCAACCCGTGTGAATGGAATGATCCAGAAACTGCTCATTAAAATAGGGGGAGGATTACAGTGCATTACCAGAACATGGGGAAAAAAAATAAAAAAATAAAAAAAAATCAATGGTGCACCCATCTGCTGGTAGATCCTTTACCTGTTTGCCCTTTTAAGGTCATTAACAAATTCTGCAGACTGCTGATGTCTGATTTCACTGCTCTTCGTGAGTCTTTCCAAGGCACTCACCAACTCTTGCACTCTAGCTTTCAGTTTCTTCTCCCTGGATCAGGAGAAAAGGAGGGGGAAAATTACTTTCAAAACAGAAATTAACACTTCAGTTTGCTAGTGCATGAGTGGTTGTCCTGTGCTGGGTTGACAGGCTGAAAATATTTTCCTTACTACTCGAGTAGCACAGGAGACATTTCTTACATTAAACTTTTCCATAGGTTGATTTTTATAACGTTCATCATTTTAGAATAAAGGATCAGAAGTGCAGCAGACAAAAGAAACTTCTCTGGTGGATCATGGCCTTGTATGTATCAAATCACACTAAGAAATAATCACAAAGACTCATAAATAATTTTTTTAGAATACCTGGCACATGCCACTACTGTGTGTTGAATGAGATAGCAAAGAAAACTACCACGGGAAATGAAACATCATGGCAATCATACAGGAGTCTTAATTACAAACAGCACACCAGGACTGCTATTAAGGATAACTTACTAAACACATTCCTTTATACTTAAAAATTACTACGGATTCATTAGAAAAGTTTGGGTTGGAAGGGACCTTTACAGGTCAGGTCATGTAGTCCAACCCTCCTGCAATGAGCAGGAACACCTTCAAATAGATCAGGTTGCTCAAGGCTCCGTCCAACCTGACCTTGAATGTTTTCAGGGAAGGGCCATCTCTCTGGGCAACCTGTGCCAGTGTCTCACCACCCTCAGAACAATTCAATTTTTTTCTGTTACTGCCTCAAGTTTACACAAGTAATTTATACTACAGCCTCTATTACAGTTGAAAACTAGGTTTTTTAAAGGAGCCAGCAAATCCAGTCCACGTGGCAGTGGGAAAGTTAAGAGCAAGAGGGGGGAGCACAGACAGAAAAGGGCAAGCACAAGAAATACAGAAGTGAGAACACAGGCATTTTCTGCTACGAGCTACTCTTTTTATTTCAAATAAGCCATAGTAGAGAGGTTTAAAATATCTATAGTTACCAATACTTACCAATTCTGAATCAAAAACTAACTCCATGAAGTGTGCCAAAAATTGAAGTAAGGTACGTTATAATATGTTCAGGTTACAAATATCTCTATGAGAGAACGCAAAAGCTAACGAGGCAGAAGTTCTAGGGAAAAGTAAGCATTACAGCTTGGGGTTTAAGCTGGCTTTATAAAGCATTTCCCAGCACAGGCAAGCACATAGTATGAGGCAGGTGCTTCCTTCAGGGGCTGCAGGGCCGGCGGCTGCCCACAGATGAGGGACTATCCCACCTCTTGTACAAGCGTGGAGAGACCCAGGAGCTTTTTCTCTGTGACCCATCCTCATTGCACAGACAGCCCAGAGACAAAACCACCAGAGTTAGACGTTGCAGTGTCAAGCCTGACACTGGGCGACTTTGCACATATGGAGACATTTGTCTGCTCTGCTGCCCAGAATAATTTGCAGTGATTTGCCTTCCCCTCCCGTCCTCGCTGCAGTGCCACTAGGTGAGTGAAATGGGTTTCATCTCAGGAAAAAGGCTTCCACTCGCTCCCACGTAAGCCCACTGAGCCCCATGGGAATGAACACCCTAAAACTGATGAAAGCTTGCCCAGCTCTGCTCAGACCCCAGGGATGCTCTTCCACAGCCAGCTGCCCAGGCTGCAGTTCCCGGGCTGGCCTGGCAAGGGCAGCATTTTATCACCAGAGACAAGGACAGCAGATGTGGCACGTCCCCCCGTCTCCCTGTGCCCGGCTGGGCTTCGGCAACAGAAGGGCTTTCACAAAGTCAGCCGAGGAAATATTAAAGTTAGCAATTTATCCCGACACACTGCAGACGCTGGTTTACTGGCCAAATTAGAAAGGACATAAGAGGGGCCTTGTTGATGAAGAATCATCAGTATTCTTTATGCACCCTTCCACTGAAGTAACATACTCCTGGTTTTCAAATTACGCAATCTTTTCCCCTAGCAGTTAAAAGCTCACTGCCATCCACCCCCAATGTAAATTTTATTTTTTTATATCCTATCTTAGCAGTCAGAGAGACTTGGCATGGTCTACAGTCAAAACCCGTGTTCTGCAAAGAAAACAGGATCAAAAGACCCCCGGTTTTTACTTGTATAAGTAAAGATCAGAGCTGGCAGGGGCCACTGCTTAATGTATGTGGGGCACTACAGGTATGACAGAACAGAGTAGGGCAAATTTGGAGCTTGTCTGCTCCAAAGGACGCCAAAGCCAGAGTCATGGGAAGGCTCAGCAACACGCCCAGCACTATGACCCAGCATGAACATCAAGGCCAATGGAACAAACACTCACAGTACTCGGAGGGGGACAGAAAAACCAAAAATCTTGTGAGGCTGATTTAACATGGAAGAAAAGGTATAGCTGGGAAAACAGGGCACACAGTCCCATGGGAAAGCATCCTGCAGATCCACAGTTTACTTCAGCTGCAGTCCTTAACACACCTGTGGTAACAAAAGCTGCGTGGAAAAGGAACAGAGTGGAAAGACTTGGAGGAACTTGTCATGCATGGTAAAGTTTGGTTGCTACGGTGACTGTTACCTGATAAAACTATTACACCACCTTTTGTCTGGTTTTGCACTCACACCTTTTAACCTGTCATGTTCAGTCCGAACTCAGATAAACATTGAGGGGCATTTCTTGGCATTTGACCTGTAACATCCTTGTCTTGCTGCATGCCAAAGACACAGAGACAGGAAAGTGGTGAACACCCTGGGCCTCCACAGGCTAGTTAAACAACTTCCAGGTGCTAGCTCTGAACCGTTTGGCTAAAAAGGTAACAGTGGCTAATCTTTCAACTCTACAGATGCCTCTAATTTACATTTATACCAGTAAAACATGGTTCTTATACCACATTTATACCAGACCCGCACCATTCTTCTGGCTTTTCCTGATGTCTTGAAGTCAGCAAAAGCAGTGCTAGTTAGTGCCTACTCCCACCTTAATGTGAGGGAAAGCAACGGGTGGCTTGATTGCATGTGCTGGAATGTGCCAAGATCTTACAAAAACAACAGGTAGTGATCTACTTTCACCACCTACATCTACTGCCCACCTTTATTTCAAGAGCCATTTCACAGAACAAGTAACACCTGAGTAGGCAGACAGCAGCAACAGTAAAGGCACAGTAAATACCTTGTCTTAGTCTGAGAAATGGAGATGCATATACACTTGGTTAATGACTATTACATGCAAAAAACATGCAACATTTACCCCATAGTGCTGCACCTTATATTTCAGTAGCAGATAAGAGACCTCAGGCCTGTACCTCACTAGCTTGCCAGCAAATTCTCCATCCCTTTGTAAAAATCCCATGCCTCATAATGGTAACTCTTCCCACTTCGCTCCATTTCCATCAATGATTACCTCAATCTGGACAGAAAGAATTGTCCTTATTTGCGTCTATCCAAAACTGATCGTTTAGTTGGACAGTGAATGGAGGTGATAATGAATCCTGAGGTGCTATTTGTATTCTTTTAATGCATTACAGGGTTAGCTGTCTTCATGGGATTTTTAGCACCACTTCACTTTCCTGATTGCTATTATAAATCAGCAGGATATGAAGAATCAGCCACTACAGGCTTAGTAAGACAGAATATTTCAAAACAATAGTCCTAGTCCTAAGCAGCACTTTTTTCCTGGATGAGAATGTGTCAAAACTGTGACCAGGGACGGAACTGCATTTGATGTGACAACCAACCACGTGAACATCCTCTCAACAAGGTCAGTCATATGGCTATGGCATGGCCTTTTGCTGCCAGAGAGTCTTCCGGAGAGCAAACTCACACAGAGGCTTACACATGAAATTCACACTGATGCTCTGACCCAGGGCTGTGACATGGACCAGTACAGATCCCGAGAAAACACTTCTGTGTGTATTTTGATGGGAAGGGGGATGGAGAAGCAAGTATTCTTAGGAGAACTCAACTTCCGTCAGCCCCCAAGTCAGAAGTCAATTGGACCTCAGAAGTCAGCACAGCTTTTGCTCCCAACAGTTCTCTCTTCCAAATGGTTACTGCTGCCAGAGCTGGGGAAAACACAGCCATGGCACCCTGTGCATGGGGATGGATTCCCAGAAGAGGGAAACAAGCTTATGATCTGAAGGCATGGCTCCCTTCCAACCTAAGGGCTCCCTGCTGCGGGGTACTCCAGAAGTCAGCTGGGGAAATCCCCATCCGCTCCTTTTCCAAGGAAAAGCTCAAAATAAGTGTATTCATAGGCCTACAGCCTACTCCAACATCCGCTCAAAGCACTGTTTTCAGTGAAATGCCTGATATGCTGGTAACAAAGACCCTTGCATTTTCACAACCAAAACACTCAGTGGGCAGCTGCTAAGCAGTTTTCAAGGGCTTTTTGTTTCAGACTTACAGGATGGTTTGAATAGGAAGGCAAGCCGGACAGGGCATAACATTTTCTCTGGTTTCAGGGCTACTGCTGCCGAGAGCGGGGAATTCTGCCAGAGCTGTAAAGGAAACTACATTAACATTGGGCACATTTCTGCAGTTTCTGTCAGTTTGGCCTCCGCACAATGACGCCACGTTTGGCCCAGGATAATGTAAGCAAGTTCTTGCACACCTTATATTTTCCCCCCTGTCTGGGCTGTTCCAGACATGTTCAAGTTTCATATGCCAGAAGTCTTCCCAGGCAGATTTTCCTGCCCTTGCTCATTTCACCGAGAATTCCCCAGTGCTGCAAACCAGAGGCTGCTCTTCCTTGGCATTCAGAAAGTTGATTTTTCTGCCCCTGGTTTGGTGTGTACCCAGCTAACTCCCCCTCTTGCAAAAGCACAGGCTATCGTCCCTCTGCCCTGGGCTCAGGAGCACCCACAGCTGCTGCCAAATCTGCAGCAAAAGAGACCTAACGAGCTCTCTCCAAACCAAGAGGTAAGAAAGTTTCCCAAAGCCAGGCAGAGGAGTCAGGAGCCTCTGGGGCCTGACTACCTGATGTCTTGCCATCCATAGGATCCATCCTTTCACCCACCACTGCCCTGCTACAGGGCCCTTCAAATTCTTGCTCCCCATGTGGGGTGACCTTCAGCTCAGCTTCTGACTCTCCCTCAGCTTTGCAGACACAAACCCCTCAGGCAGCAGCTGGGCAGCCAGACCATGGGAGACAGAAGCCTGAGGCTTCCTGGCCATAGCAGCTGGGTGGCCAGACCACAGGGTATGTGGGGCTTGGGGAGGGAGGACAAACACCTCCTGTGTGGCCCCTTGCTTTCTGCACGGTCCCTGCTATGAAGCACAGGCACACACCTTCCATCCCATGCTTGGCTCCCAGCCCCTTTCCTAACATCCTCCTGTTGTTTTAAGCCTGGCATGTTCCCTCACTCTGTCTTTCCCAGATCCAGCGGAACAGGGTGACACATGATTGTTTTTCCTAGGCATCTGACTCCTCTCCTCTCAGGAGATAACAGCTGGACATTTAAAAGGAATGCAGATAAATTCTCTTTTCATCAGCAGTTTAAACTAACATCTTAGGTCAGACTGGCATGCAGAATTCCCAGGCCAATTCCAATGCATGCCCACCTCACTGGTCTGGGGTTGGCCTGCTGAGAAAAACAACTAACATATAACAGGGTTTTTTTAAGAGGCAAGAAAACAACACCTACACAAACAAAATCACCCTCTTCAAATGCTACATCTTCCTGTCTCACCTCCTCAGGCATTGGTGGGCTTGCGAACACCCATGCTGCCCACTACCTGTGCAAAGGCAGCCTTTGCTGATCACAAAGAAGATGGGGAGGGCTTTAAAAAACAATTTGCTGGTGTCTGCTCTTTTGCTGGTTAGAACAGATCTCAAAGACCAGCCGGTAGCACAGGTGGGTGTTGCACTGCCGGCAGCAGGGAGACACACCAGGTGTGGTCCTGGAAGGGGTAACAGGCAGCAGCACGGCTGATGCACTCACGGCTCAAACTTCCCACCTGGCTTTGCCAGCCCAGCCTGGAAGCTCTCCAGACCTGGAGAGCTTTTTGGAGCTCCCTGTGAGGACTATATTCAAGCGCACGGCAGCTCCAGAGAACCACGCAGTGGTAAGAAGGACAACTTATTCTATGTCAAAAATAGAGAAAAAGAAAAATGACGGTTGTCTGTAGTGCACGCAGGAAAAATAGCTTCCCGAGGCGCTTCTGAGGAATCTTGTATTACCATGAGTCATTTCTCTTCTTGTGAGAATGTTTCTCTCAGTGGGGCTCTCCAGGGGGATTTCCAATGACAGGCTGTGCCTCTTGAACCCCTCAGGCAGCCAAGGAAAACCAGGGCAAGTGGCTGCGCACTCACAAAAAAGAGATCCCCGAAATTAGCAGTGACTGCAATCCATGCCAGTCTCTGGCTTTCAGATGTCTTGGAGTTGCAGATCTCTCCATTTAATGGATATGGTAATGAGAGAACAGAAATAAGCAAATGTAACTGACAAAAAGCTACCAACAATGCACTGGAAAAACTCATCAGTAGCTCCTGAACACCAACTCCTGTCACCCCACTTTTATTCACTGTATGTTCAGCCTGTACCTGGCCAAACAGAAAAGGCTTTTACTGATTCAATTCTTAAAAGCCATTTCAAATCCGAATCATTACAATATTATGCGTCTTAGGGGTTTTTCCTTAATTCCCAAGACTTAGCCTTGCTGATGGTCAAGATACGGTCACTGAATTTCAGAGGTGCTTCTCCATAGTCCTCAGTCCTGTTATCTTGAAAATATGCCAAGTTTGTCGTCACATGAAGTTTGTGGAAGTTTGAAATAAAGGAAGGTGGCTTGATTTATCTCTGGCAGATACTGTGTCAGGAAACAGTCACTGCCATGCCTTGGCACAGCTTTCTGTTGAAATTGTCTCTGTCTCAAGAAGTTTGGCACAACACAGTTCTGGTCTTTGGATAGGCATAAGGACCTAAGACTGCAAAACCCAAAAAGCTGTGTCTCAATAGACACATGGAAGCTATTGCAATAGGATGAATTTTCTACGTCCTACTAGAAATACCTGCAGTTTCCACCTTCCAGGGAGGCAGGACCATAGCTCTGTGCAGAATGCACTTTTTGTTAAGACAAAAAAACCTGTTTGCCAGTCCTGCTGATTACCACCCTTTCCCTCTGCATGGCGACTTCCCAATTAGTAGCATTATTTATCAGGTTATCTCTCAGTTCAAAAGTCATCACACATGGTAAATATATAGTTTCTTTGTTGTGTTGCCAGATAGAAAGTCACCCTTTTGTGAGAAAGATACTGAAACATGTCTAGACTGACACAAGTCATCTAACCCTGCACAGCCATCAATTTTGTGCCAACTGATGACTCAGATGAGGTATGAACAGTCAGTTGAGTTACAAAGTGTTTTGTCTGCCATGGCCCTTTATCTAGTATTGTCAAATTCCTCCTGCCCAAATATTTTAATGCTTAAAAAAGGATTCTCTAAATACATACTCAAAGTACAGGCCTGTGCAGACAGAAAAGCTATCAGCAACTGGAATTACAAGGAGAGAGGCTGCATGAGGACCTCAACAATCAAAGCATTTCTAGTAGGACCTGGGGAGAGGAAGAACTTCCAGTGTTGCCACCTCTGCTGTTTTTC
>VXBW01001990.1:233501-269022 GCA_013400375.1 Thinocorus orbignyianus | reverse complement strand
GAGAACACCCTGACAGTTCCGCAGCAACAGAAGGACAGAATGGGAAAGCAGCAGAGGAGGGAGCTGCCAGGACTTTGGTCTCTGTAAAGACAGGATGGGGAGGGGGCAGGGCTGCAGACTGATAGCACATTCTGTTACAAAGAGAAAGGCTTGCAAGAAAATGGATTTCTGCCTCTCTCCTTGCAGCTGCTGTTTCCTGCACCATTGTCTCTGCTGCCCAGAGTAACAACAGACAGGTCCAGCTGCTGGACACGTGCGCTAATTGCAACCAGCAGCAAAATGCTCCTGAACACTGGCATTTAAATATTGCCTCTAGACCACAGATTCAGTGCTCCATATTCACTCCTTTTCACATCTCCCACCTGACCCCCCCAAGTAAACACAGTTACCAGGTGAAATATGTTTTATTTTGAATTCTGGTCCTACTTCTTCAGTGTGTGGGGAGGGTGCTAGGGTGTACCACCAGGATCTCTCCTGGTTCCCACACAATGCCAGCATACAAGGGGGAAGAGGACTGAAGGACTGGCACATGCTAAGTACATAGAGTTAAATCCACTTTGTCCCTAAAGGTACACAGTTTTCTGCAGCGTCGCAATGTTTGTAGAGAGGTAAAACGCATTTTGATTATTTTTAAAACTCTTTCATGGATCCATGATGGTATACATTTTGTTGTTACACCTTAGGCTCTTTTTATCCAGAATTGTGGTTAGAAACTGCTGGTGATTTTTAGCATAGCTACGGCTAAATAAGTTCCAATAAGCTTTCTCCATGTGCTAGGCAGACCTACCGACTTTCAGAGAGAAGACTTCAGGATAAGGAGACTAAGCATTCAGCCTGATTTGGCTGGCACATGGATTAGGGAGAAAAATACCCTGTCCACACAGCTTGCGGGAACCATGCTTGAGCCCCACTGGCAGAAGCAATCACATTTAGTACAGTCATATTTCCATTACACAGAGAGTCTTTCCTCCAAAATTTATGTATGGTTTAATCTGATTATTTTTCTTCCCCATTTCTGCCTGACAAACTGTACATGCTAGGCCCCTGGCTGGAAATCCATGCTAATCAACTTAAGGCCTAGTAGATAAAGCAAAGGTTTTTTCTCTGTGTTGTCAGCAAACCACATTTCACGACTACACTCAAGCTCCACTAACTAGGGGCACCGGCATCTTCTTGAAATCCAGGAGCAAGTAACAAGAATGGGAAAAAGCTGCAGCTTGAGTGAGGACAGAAAATGCCAGTGCAGCTGCTCACATTGGGACTGGAATGTGGAGGGTTTGGGGGAGGCCAGTGGCTCTATGCAATGTTTATGCAAATGACTTTGTTGATGGGGTTTATCTGCCCACACAGAAATGACAGTTTTGATTATTTTAACCACAGAATTTTGTTTCCTGCATCAAGCAAACTAAATACTCAGCAACTGCCAGACTATTAAGCAAACGGTATGAGATGTATTGATTCTGCAGTGGTAACGATCTTTCCTTTTTACATAATACCTTTCAGGCTTAAGTGTCCCTAGGCATGCTACAAGTTGCACCTATGAAAAAAGCACCTCAGGAATGAAACACGACAGCTACTTGAGAGGACATACCACCACATTAAAGAGGGTGCAAAATACACTCTTCCCAGCCAAAATTCTTAGTAGCGTTTTGAACAGGTTCTAAATACAATTAACAGATTAGGGATGAGGTAGTTACATCTTAAAAAAGGCAGAACAAGTGCTGAAACAACTATCAGAACAGCGAGTATCTTTGTCATGACTTTTACCACGTTGCTGGTGCAGCAAAATCTGCTGCACACACAAATACTTAGTTAATGTATAACTGTACTGAAAGCTTTGGCTTAAAACCTGGCTGTTGATAAAAGCAGTTTGTCAAGACATCAATTTTCTCTCTCATTGGAAAACTAATGCTTCACACAACAATGTCATTCATAATTGAACTGTGGCTCTACTTACATACTCGGGAGGCAAACGAAGCCTCTGAGTCATCAAAATCACTGCAATTCCCACTCCTGTAACTCCTACCCAAGTTCTAATCTGTGAGAAACCTTCTTAACCAAAGATCGTACTTCAAATCCTGTTTTCAGTAAAGGTTTTCTGCACGCCCTCAAGCAAACCATGTCACCCTTTTGTGTCTTGTATTCTTGCCTAAATATGGTCATTCCTGGCATTTGAGAGTTTCTTAGGGATACAGTTAATCTGAATTTTAGAGAACCTCAAGGAGGCTGGAGCTGAGCACCACATGAGGACTTTCATCAGCTGAAGAACAACAGCAAAAGAGAGGGGGAGGTTAGAAGAACTTCAATCCTTTTCCTTTTCACAGTAAAAATCTGGGATCACTCTTAAAATCATTTGAGGGTAAGAGCAAAGGCTCAGAAAGAAACCTTGCATTACATGACCTACAGAACAAGTCACATCTCTGGTGAAGGAATCTGCTTACCGCCAGAGTGCATTTGTCAGCTCAGCAGTCAGTTCGCTCTCGTTGTACGGTCTCAGCTCAGCCAGTGTTAATGGTGTTGCGGTGCCGTCACTGCAGTCCTGAGAAATGAGGAAACGCCATCTAATTTGAAGTTGCCATCTTAATGAGAAAACGCTGAGAAGCTCTTAGTTTTCAGCCACTTTTAAAATGTAGGTTTTTCAAACATACTACTGAGGTTTTCTGGGGACACAGGACTAAACTAACAGGTTTAAAGTTTTTCTAGGTATCGCTATTTCTTCATGCAAATTATTAACGCAAATGCAGAAATATGATTATTTTGCATTATACTAAGAGGGAAAAAACCTTCACTTTCAAAATCATTACCAACTGTCTGACTTAGAAAAAGAGACTGTCATTACAATGTTCTAACTGCTTCACAGAAATGAGCTGTTTTCTTCAAATTTTGTGTTTGGAGTAGGGGGAGGATTTGAGGGTGTTTTGCTTGTATTCTCTTCCACTGTTTTCAGTAGGTGGCAACAGACGAGATACAACTTGTCCAACCACAGTAGCTTGTATGTTTGGCAAGAGTGGCTTTCTCGTACTAGTCCCCAAAATGACAACCTCATTTTAGCCTAGGCTTAACAGTAATTCTGCAAAGGCCTCCTAAGTCACAACATAGAAAGAACTACCTAACAACTGGAGGAGAGAAAAGGCATACATACAGACAGAAAAGAAGAATGATTAACACGCTAAAGACTGCTTTTGGGAAGGGAGGGGTACAATAAATCATGTTTACACCAATTTTGGAAACTTTTTGACTCCTGACCTTGCCCAATTTGTCTTTGCTTCCACTGCTGGTTGAGCTGAGAGACCTCATTCTTTGCTCTTTTTGCTCTTCCACTTCAGACTTCAAGTGCTCAATATGGACAAGGTAGGCCTGCTCCTGAGCCTCTCGAGTGCTCAGTTTCAATTCCAATGCCTTCTTCTCCTTCTCTAGCAGGTAAAGCTGTGCCTTGAGCTCTGCCATCTCCTCCTGTTGAAGAAACATTGTCAGCATGCTGCTTCATGGAACTACCATACCTAAAGGAAGACGAGGTTAAACAAGGTTTTCATCCATTCTTCTTAAGTGTTCTTTCCATGTAGAACTCTATCAGCATCCAGAAGGACTTTTATAATCACACAGTACATTTGTCAAAAGACCAGTATATTTTGAGACTGAGTATGACAAGATGTGCCATCCCTCAGAAATAAGTTCAGAGGCAAGACAGAAGTTAATGTGGTGCTGAAACTAGAGTACCAGGGATCTGAGACGGTTGTCACAGCTGCTGAAATTTCTTTGGTTCTACTTTGCCCTTCAGAGACCATTGCCCTAAACCCACAAGTGTCTCACGTCCTTGTCAAACAGCTCCCTAAATGCCAGATGCCAATTTCTTATTGTATTCTTAATTGTTATATAAGAATTAAGAGTGGGGTTATCCCATTTCAGTGCAATAAGTTTGAGGGACTAAGAGGGTAAACACAAACCACATATTCCTGCCTCATAACACCAGCTTTTGTGGTAGGGTAAGTTAGTCAAAAAGGGCAACTGGGCATGGCACTACTGCATGTCAATTTTTTAATGTCCCTTGTCCAAATGGCCAGAATCCAAACTACAGACAACTGGAGATTGACAAAATTGCACTTGCTTATAGTCTTCCATAAATATGATCCACAGACGATGGACACTGATACTTCACAGAAAGAAACTTAATTCTGAGAGCTAGTTCTTGCGTGCAATTCTTCTGCCACTCTGTTATTTATGACCTGGCTGTCAACCTTTGTAACATAACTGTTATTTGGGAACAGACCTCTGTTTTAACATCTGCCCTGACAATGGCTGGGCAGAAGTGTAAGAGTAAGGTACAAGTGCAGTGACTCTTCTTTCAGGACTTGCTCCCAGCCTCCCAAGAAAAGCAGCCAATCGTTACCCTGAAGTAGATGGCTCTTTGTGTTTAACAATACTTCATAAAATTTTCATAAAAATTTTTTTTTGATCCCAGGAAAACCCAGTACCCACAAAACATTTAAAGAAGACAGTCCTATAAAATAACACCATCAAACAAACAAAAGACGACCAAAACAACAACGAAAAAATCCAACCCAGAACCATGTCCTCACTGTTGAGCTTGTTTGTGCCCTATGTCACCTCATGGGTGAAATACTGAGTTCATGCAGCCATTTTCTGTATTACAGTTCATATCTAGACTTGCTCACCATGTAAACATCTCTGAACAAATAACTTTTGGTTTTGTTTTGTTTTGTTTTTTTTTAATACAAAAGAACATATTCTAGTCACAAAAATGTCAGAAGTATCTCACCTTATCTTCAAAAGTAATGCTCTTTCTACCAGATCCATTATTATCAAAGATTATACAAATACAAATCTTGAAACATATTTAGACTAACTTTTTCTATTGAAGAAAATCTATGTTCCTATCCAAAATTTGCTGTTTGAATTAAGTGTAAGCAGCGCATACAGGTGTAGCACATTTACAACCAGCATATAGTAATCACAGATAATCATTGGCTTATTCAGAATCACCAACCATGCAAAAGTAAAATCCATATCCTAAAACCCCCTCGGGCTTGGAAAGGTCTGTATGTGCTTTAGAGTCATTCATTTATTCATCTACTTGTTTGTGAACTGAAGGTCAGAGGCACAGCTTCATTTTAATTCAACGTGGTTTACAGAAATTTAGTTGTTAGGCAAACTTACCATTAATTTCCTTTGTCAACATTAAAAAAAAAAAAGAATACTACTGGTAAATAACGATAGAGAAATTTAGTTACTGGAGTTGAACCAGACTGTCTGATATACTTAAGTGTATGCATTTTATTTCTTAAGCCACTATTTCTAAGCCATTAATCTACTTAGCCTGCTTAGTGAAGGCTGAGAAGTAATTTGAGCAGAGTATTTTGGCATTTATGTGAATAGAAGATACTCTTGACAGAGGGCTATCTACGTGGGAGGGTCATGACAAAATCTTCCCATGTTGGAAGCTGAAGTTAGATAACTTCAGTCTAGAAATATGGGACATTTATTTTGTAAAAGAAATGGGTGAATTTAACCACTGCAGCAATCAATCTGTGGAACTGATTTTTCCCACTACTTAAAAGTTTTCCCTTAAAGACTGCGTGTACTACATATTCTAGCTCAAAATAAATGAGGATCAATGGTTAACTCCTTTGTTTAGGAAGACAGTAAGCTTAGATCACCGTATCTGCATCCACAAGTTTGCATCCTGTCCCAGAAGATGTATCATGGACTCCAAAAGCACCCTCCATACATGAGTTTTCTCATACCAAGACGATGTGATTTTGAAATAGAGAAGGAAGAACAAAGCAACGGAAAAGTGGAAGAACTGCCAGCCACAGTACCTTACAGAGGCTCCCAGTGAAGGAACAGGAAGGAATGGAAAGGTTGAAGTTAAAAATTGAAACTGCAGTTGAGGTTTCTAATATGAACACTTGTAATCTTTGAGGCAGAGTGGCAATAGTAACATTTCACGTGGGAAATTTTAAGCAGCTCAGGTTTACTTAGAGAGTTAATTAGTCTTTACATATGCAGTAATTTTTTCCATGAAAATATGTTTTCTAAAGATAGCATCTAAATTTAATTTCAGTGCCAACATCACCTTTGTATATTTACTACCCCTTTTTTTCCTAATCACAGGATGCTGACGAAACATTTTGCAGTTTAACATATCTGCTTCTTCAGAGTGTGGGCCTAAGGCACAAGTGGCATTTACAAAATGAAACCCTGAAGGGCGGAATAGTACATGATCACTCTCCCAGCAGATTGCAGAAAACTTATACAATCCATGCAAATTCACAAGCTTCAATCACTACATCTAACAGTCATTTCAGGATTAATTAATTGAATATTGAGGAATATTTTGTACTTTTAATTCTTAATTTGGGTGAAAACTTGAACGAAAATTAAACATTCCTGACCTAATATAATCAGAAACAACACAGCACCCTCAAAAGGAAAATTTCTGTTGGATGTGATCAGAAGAATAAAACATCAAGGACTCTTACGTTGCAAAAAGTTTTAAAAGCCAGGAAAATGGAATCCAGGAGTTCCACAGTACACAAGTCCTCAGAAGTATCAGAGCAGATAAATGCCATGGTCTAGTTAACTGTATTTTACTACATACATCTAGAAGAGCATGAAATGCGGTAACAAAGGTGGACAGCTGGATTCTTAACATTTTCTGCAAAGAGACTACAGTCTCAAAGCACATTATGAGCAATATTATCACCACCTGTACACAAAAGGGAAAAAATTACCAATGTAGGAAGCTGAGACTTCTTATCAGGATTAAGTCCTTTGAAATGCAGAAAGGCTGTAAAGCAAGAATTATTTACTCCCATCAGAATTAATCTCCTTGCTAACTGGGGCATGACAACAACTGACCTCAAAGCAAGACCACTGAATGATGACAAACTGCAAACGAGAATATATTTGGAAACGTGGTTAACTATTGCTTGAAGCAAAGAATTGGATTTTACAGTTCTGGCAGACCGCTACGCCTTAGACTCTGGATCAGTAGAAAACAGTAAACAGGGCAACAGAGAAACCGTCCCCAAATTATCTCTTTATGGATCATTTCCAACAGCAACACAGAACTAATGGTGTAAAGGCATTTTTAGAACATCATCAGCATATCACACGGATGCAAGAAGAAATATGACTGATGTGGTCATCAACTTATGCTGGCGGCCATAAATGAAAGCTGCCAAAAGATACAGCAGAGATTCCAACACAGATACAAGTTTCAGGAAGAGAGCAGCAGGTCAAAAAACCCAGCAAGGCAGGAAATCCTTGAGCAGCTCAATCAAGGTGTAGAATGTACAATTGCTAAGAATGTGGAAAGGAGGGAACAAATTAAGAGCTGCTAGATGATGAAGTCCTCTACAGCATAGATTATGCGAGTCCATCCAACACATTAAGAAAGCCAAGACATCCATGAGCTCTGCCCTTAGATTCAGCTACGTTATAGCTTGCTGAACATACCAGCGAAGTATAAGTAGTCTTGAGCAACAACCATGGATGCTAACAAGGTAGAACATTCTCTTAGGACCAAAGCATGCAGAGCGTAACTTTGTCTTCTGCAGTGCTGTATGCATAGAGGGCAAGAGTTCTCAATTTCTGCAGCAGGAGGGCGCTTACCAACAAATCCATTGCAAACTTTAACAAACGTGAGTTTTCACCATATCCTTTTCAGAAACCTAGGGATTTCCTGCGGTTGTGAATCCCAGAAAAGCGCAACAAATTATAATGAATAACAGTACTGCCAGTTTCTCTGTACCAAAAAAGACTGAAGGTGACTTCAGCCATCTATGTAAAACGTGTGTCTATTCCTGCATGCACCGCACAAACCAACCAAGAAAAAAGATTTCTTCTTCTTAGGGACAATTCCTGCAGGGAAAACTCAATGCGCTAGGCCCAGCTGAAAGTTCTGAGTGGACACAATACTTCAACAACATGTTAGGTGATCACTGAGTGAACAAAAGGATTACCAGCACCCAAAAATGGGCCAGAATAATGATATGCAAATGTTGGTGCATTAATCACAAGGGACAGCTCTGCAGTCTTCCTGTACCATCAATTCAAAGACAGAGGTAAGAATGGTGTACACGAGATTTCAATGATGATCTGAACACAAAAGAGGAGAAGGAAGTGTGATACGTGAAATATACATCTAATCTACAAATGTCTTCCAGTACATCTTGCATGTTTTAATTATGGGGAATATATTGCTGTTGGCCACAATATATTCAAACTAAACTAACATAAGTTTAAGTTTTCTGACCAGTAGGAGGCAATCTTTTTTTTCTGAACAGAAACATGGGATGGATTATCTAAAAATTGAATTTGTCATTATGGAAAGGCAGCACCACTAAGAATATAATTATCATTACTAAGCTACGAGTTAGACAGTAGCAGCATATCTGAACAAAAATCAAGATTTAGAAGCTTACAAAACTATTAGAATGATACCATCACCTGATATACCTACCATTAGTTGACTAAAATAGGACTTTCTAACACGCAGAAATTAAACTTACTGAAACTGAACCAAGCCCAGACAATTTCTAAATGTAGACATGTGCTTTTATTGTGTTTAGCATGTTCCTATGTTTTAGTTTACCTCTCTCAAAGTCAATACAGGAGCCAGATTAAAAATTATATAAACCCTGGTCAAAAAGGACAGATTTTCTAGATCATATCTTTAGAACTGGGCATATAAACCAGGCCTTAGGGGCCCGATTTTTCTCCAAAGACCTCTGTTACTGTAAGTAATTACACATCATACTCTTTGCCTGGGCTCTGAACTGAGTTAAGAGATTGCAACACAGTGCCTAGAACAGCTCTGGACTGGCGACCGACCACTGGAGAGCATTAGGGATGATAGTTTCTGACAGACCATTCCTCCCCTCCCACAGCACTATGAAAAGGAGGTGAATTTGTTCCACTTCAGTTCACAAATATTCAAGATGCACATTTGCAAGCTTGTAAGTAAAGTAATGAACTGTCTCTTGGGAAGTGCTGTATCATGGTTTTGGTCACCCTCAAGCAACTCAGTTGCTGTATCTCTTAGAGAGAGCATCTGGTTTGTTAAGGAGAGCATTCCAAGTTTAGAGCCACGGATGAAGTCCTCACCTAATTCAAAACACATGCAGCTCATCACTGCTAATGCACTGCCTTCTGTCGCTCTCTGACTACTGGATTTTCAGCCCCAATTATTTATTTTGACAAAGTCATCCCTTGTTACCCAGTGATAACTATCACAGTCTCGCATGTGTGTGACTGACCATGTTTTGCAGCGCAGGGGCATTGTGAGCAGTGCAGTAAGTCTCTTGGATATAAATGAAATACCTTCATTGCCATAAGTTCCTGCATCAAGACTGCATTCTCCAGGTCTAGCCTCTGGCTGTCTCCACGAGGTTTAACGTCATAACTAAGGGGATCAATGTGGATGCTTTCCAGCTCCAGCATTGTCAGTTTCACTGCTGCCCTGTCATTTTTCAACTGCTGGATGTAATCCTTCAGCCGCTGCTCATCCTCCTTTGTAAATTCCGTATCACAGCTGCTTGCAGTCGAGCTGGTAGTACTGGAAAGAGAAAGAAAGGTATTAAAAAAAGCACTAGGAACAAAATCTGTATTTTTACACCAAACACTCTCCCAATACTTCATCGAAAGGGCACATGTAGTGTGGACTGGATGTTGTAATGTTCAGAAGATGCAGAAGGGTGTGACAAATTCAGAAAAGAAATTCATTTTCTAAGCTGCATGAGAAAATTGAATGATGTGATAACTTCTCTGCAAAGCCAGATATTTAGTGACATGTAACTGAATTAGTTTTATTGGAATGGTGTCTTCTGAAACAAACAAACAAAATGCTACTTAAGATTTCTTAGCAAAACCCTAGTAGGGCAAGCATTTCTGCTGCTCAGCCACTGAGTCTTCATCTTTGCAAAAAAGCATCTGATAAGAAAAAAGCATCAGCCCAGACCTCATTTATCTCTGCTGATGGCAATACCAGTTATAATCTCAGATATTTTTAATGGATGCTCCTAGGAATCAACCTGAGCAAAATTCTGCAGGCAGATGCCAGAAGGTTGCATATTTCAATTCATGTTAAGGGTGTATTCCTCATAACACCGGCATTCCTTCAGGGCTGGAGGGGTTTAAAACCAACCCACAAGTTAGCAGGATTTTTTAATAAAAAGTCATCATCAGACTTGGCAGAACTTCTCCTATCTGCAGGCATCAAGAAAATGACTGCCCATTAGTCTACCCCACAAATGTTTACACGGAGATAGCAAAAAGAGAGAATTAATGTCTTGGAGCAAGGGTGTTTCAGTGCTGCCTATCCACCTACATGCATGCCAGTGCTGCAGGGGGTCGAGACTGATAGAGCGATAGCATTCCAGGGCTGAATATAGTTGCAACAACACTAAAAGGAAAATAAAATGTTGTGTTGTTTCTATAGCCCCACTCAGAGCTGCCTGCTGTCTCCTGAGGTCCTGTAATCAGCTGCCGGGTGAGGGATAAGTCATCCATTAACTGTGCTTGTCTGGAATGCTAGATGATCTCAGTTATCAGCAGGGGAATAAATCAGTTTCTGTATCAAATTGCATTGCTGTTCAACATTTTTGTAGGAAGAAAAAAAGCCCCACCCGCTACATGCTGTGAGATTCAGGATGATGTCCTAAAATATGTTACGCATGTAAAAAAGGGGAAGCCTCTCAAGATAGGCTTGAATTTTCTCTTTTCTTTTGGTTCTACTTCAGCTAAAGCTCCATTGATTTTTAAGTGCCTCAAATAATTGCCAATCTTCCCACAAATTCCAAGTACAGCCTCAGACGGGATGGAGAATTGGCAGGTCTACAAAGAATTCTCAAAATCCTTCCCTCTCATGAAATATCACATTACAGTTCTTTGCTACAGTTCTCTGTCAATTTCCTATTATCCCTTCCTTTTCTTAGGGATAATAAGTGCCATATTTACCACAACTGTCAACTGGTCTTTGCTTGTTTTCATCCATTTCCATCTGCAGTGAAGTTAAAAATACCCTGTACCTACACCACACAGAAACCCCTTCAGGTTGAAATAGATTGTTGTTCATACTTAGATCTTCATTAGATGAAGA
This sequence comes from Thinocorus orbignyianus, assembly GCA_013400375.1. NCBI lineage: Eukaryota > Metazoa > Chordata > Aves > Ciconiiformes > Thinocoridae > Thinocorus > Thinocorus orbignyianus. Next base: position 257,900 of record VXBW01001990.1, on the reverse strand, counting down.
GAATCTCAAAACACTTAATAAATCCTGCTTTACTGAGCCTAAAGATACCTCCCTCAAGTAAATAATTGATAGAAAAATCATGGGGATAGACAATGTGAGAAATACCTAATTCTGTAGTGAAGTCATGTTGCAAGTTTTCTCAGCACCCAATGACAGCAATTGCACAGTTTTTCTGGATTAAATGTAAACCAGCTGTTGCTGGAGCAAGGACAGCTTTTAAAGCCTACATCGGCTTCAAATCTTGGGACACAAGGAGCTCATCTCAATTTTCGCTTGCAAAGGAAAGAAAAACTAGCTCTCCTGCTGGGAATGAAACCTGAAAAAATCCCGAAAGTAAATTGTTGTGTTGGACCTCGTACTCACTGGATATTCGCAGATTTTGGCCCTTCAGTGTCCATGGCTCTGGACACATATTTCAGGGGAGAGCAGTCCAAACTGAGGANTTTTTTTTTTTTTTTAAGAAGGTGAGGGAAGCTTAGCAAGGAAACTGTCTCCGCCAGCACACAGAGGTACAAGAACCTTCCCTCTGCCCCCACATTTAGCAGCAAGCTCCCACCCAGAAAACTGGAAGCAGTACGGTTTGCAGAAAGCCAAAGGTAGAATGGCCACTTTGGACTGCTGTAAAAATAAGACTGTGTGATGAGGGACAGAAACAACACTGCAGCCCATCAAAACTCCCATAGCACAGCTCTGCCAGGGTGTGCTACCTCAAAAACCCCACCATGCAGCTCTCCACAGCCATAATGCTAGTCCACTGCTGCTCTATTTAAGGGCCCACAGCTGGTGAGCATATGATCCTGAATTTCAGATACTGCTCTCCCTTCTCACAGTGATCAGATCAAAGGAAAACAAACCAATAGAATGCATATGTACAATAATGCATCCATTCAAAAGCCACATAAGGGTGTTGCAAAAGATGTGCAGTTTCTCATTCGTCAAGCATGTAGGTAAGGGCAGAGAAAGGATCACAATTTCATCACCTGGAGGTAATACAACACCAGTCTGCTTATTCTAACCGCTGTTGTATTTACAACAAGCGAAGAGAAATGTTCTTCCCACTCGCTTCATCCCTCAAGTCCTTTACAATGATGTCATGCCTGGATGATGTCAGATTAATTTTCATATACAGCCTGTGGAAAATACGCAGGTTGGCATAGTATAGCGTGCAGTTTTATTTTCTGGCACACATGCGTGTGTTTGCATGCACATGTGTGTGTACAAAATGCAGTGGATGGAGAGAAATGAGGCTTCCAGCAGCGCCTCTGTGTGAGTAACTTCTGCACACTAGAAAACTGTGTCCATAAAACTCTTCAGAAGCTTCAGTTCATCTGTTAAAAATCAAGTCAATAAATAAATCTGCAATTCAGCAATGGCTGATAGAACTAAAATAACACTGTCAGAACTGAATCCACAAAAGTTGCTCTAATGTCTGCACGCAACCTTACACTTCAAAGAATGCATTCGACACACAGTACACATGAGCCAACCATCTTCTAGGTGAACACTGTGGCTTGAGATCCAAAATAGCACAATGCCAAACAACAGAAACTTCCTGAGAAACTAAAAAATACTCCCAACCAGCCAAAGGACAAACAACAGTACGCTTGGTTAAAATCAGAACCTTTGGTGAAACTACCCTGCTTTCCTCTGAGACTAGCTCAGTCCAGCAATGAAGCGTTACATAGGTAACATTGAGATATCTGCTGGGATATTTCTAAATAACTTACTTGCACACTTCAGCCAGGATAATCTTGTCTGTCAGCTACTTATTTGAGATACAGTCCTAAGTCTGGATGACTTCAGATATTTTGTGACAATGTATAATACTGAAAAGAATTCCCTTCACATCTAAGAGACCAGATCTTTCCCCCCATGAATCCAGAGGTAAGGCTGGACTTAGTAGCACTGCAGGAATAATATCCATGGTTTTCAGCCAGTGTTACAAATGAAGCCCTTCTCTTTTGTTTCCCTTTTTTTTTTTAACATGCAATCAGTCAGACCTTGCTGGCAATGTATATTGTACAGTTAGCTTCTGTCCACTAAAATAATTATGACTTCCAACTGCACTGCAGACCTGTTTCTATTTTCAAAAAAATGAATTGGCCAAATTATTGTGCTGCTGCGAGAAATGAGTTGAGATGCTTGCTATTATTTTTATTCAGTTCACCAGTAACAACCTCCTTGATGCTCTTTCACTGCATTTCATTTCTTTTCATTTCAGTTGCTCCCTTTTACTGTCTTTAACTACTTGTCACCAGTGGCTCACCAAGCATTTATTCTCCGTAATGTGTTCAGTGATTTGACATTCGGAATCTCATTTGAAATGCCGAAGTTAAAGATGGGTCAACAATTCCATTATAAGTCCATATTCTACAGGATTTTGAACAGCAGGGAGAATTACTCATTTGTCACAAGTCTCAGCAGAGTAGAGTTTCCATCATCGCACTACCTCTTTACTCAGTTGGTTTCAAGGGGAAAAGGTAGCAATATGTATCCGCAACTAAAAGCACTAAAACAGCTATGGCAAAGGATCAGTCTTGCGGATTCAGAGTATGTTTGAACCACATAATGTAAAAATATTTTCATTTCAGTGCAGTGGTCCCCAAATGGTGGTTCACACAGCACTCACTAGTGATGTGGGCTTGTTCTACTCCCCAGTTTTATAGACTGCCAAGTTCTTTAAGACAAACAAAAAACATTAAGCCTTCAGGAACAGCTAGAAATCCGCAATCTGCTTTCCTATCTCTGCTTGGATTGCTATTGTAATGGAAAAAGAAAGGAAATGGAAACCATCAACATCAAAGAGTCACAGAGGGCTGGAGGTTCGCAGCAATGGGATGTCTGTCTAGAGCAGCAGGGAGCCAAGTGGCAAGGCAGCATGCATGAATGGGTTGAGAGAGCTAGCAACACAAGCAGGATAATTCCAAATAGCAGGAGCAGGGTCCTGGAGAGAAACAATAAGGATCCAGAATGATAGGGAAAGGAGAGTCAATTTTTTAATCTGAGATTGAACATTTACTGATATAAAAAGCGTATGCCTTTTGAACGAACACAGATTTTCCATAAACGGGCTGGCTCTGTGTCATGTGTCTGTAAGCTGAAGAGGGGATGCCTCTATTTTGAGACAGCGTCCCCAGGAAGGAGAAATCTGAAAATGCCTATACCACATATCACTTGAACACAACAGAAGGAAAGAAGAGAAGATTTGTATCTATGGAGAAGCTGAAGTTTCAGATATATTTTCAGCGATANCACGGGGGGGGCGGGGAGAGGTATGACAATGTATAATCAGATGGGGCTGCCCGTTTGACAAGTTCCTGACTTGCTGTGTGCCCTTTGGGTGAACGAGAGAAGCTTTTCGGCCTCATGTTCCGTATATATCAAAGCAGATACCAATAGTTAGCTTATTCAGTCTTGCTTCATGCCAGAAAAAATTATCCTACAATGACAACGGCTCAAGCTAAAATGCCTCTCCTGCAAACAGAGAAGCATTCACACATTTGCATTTTTACATTTCATGACACAGTTTATACTGATGGAATTTGAAATCCTATGCCAAATTTAATACTCTGTTTCATACTAAATACAGTTTCATACTGTGCTGAAACTTTACTCAGCCGACACGTTAGGTGCACACACACACATACTGTCAGCTCACCACCAAAAGTTCATGGTAAACAGTGAGCACAAGGGATTATTTTCCTCCCTCCCTTATCCTCCCCATCAAAAAAGCAAAAATTATGTTCAACAAAGCAAGGACTAAAAATACTATATTCCTACCAACCACTTTCAATGAAAGGTTAGATGAACAAACACTAAAACAGGAACACCATGCCCCCCCACCTCCGGCCAATTCCCCCCTTGTCAATACTGGACCCTATCTACTACTCTACCACATACCAGGTATCTCACAGGTAGTCACGAGCAACCTCAATCGACCCTTTCAAATAACAGAATGGAAAAAAAGCTAAATCTGGGCTGAGGTGTTGGCCAGTGTTCATGTGTGGGTGTAGATATCGCATAAGAGCACGCAGACTGAGACAAGTCCAGTATTTGAAACAGATTTGCCCAAGTTCTTTCCAAGACCCATAAAGACTTTTGCTACAATGAGTGATCAATCTGTTACTAGTGCGGACGCTGCCACACTAATTTATGAATAAAGATAAGCTTTCCTGCACTGAAAGTGCACCATAAAACTTATTTGAACAAAACATCAAAATTTGCCTCACATTTGGACCCTGTTCCCTCAGGTTACCTTTTCACTCACTTTTTAGCTGTTCTGTGCTAATCAGAAGTCAGGAAATAAGATCCTTTGGAGAAGGCATCAGCAAGAAGAGGAAATGATATAGTACTAAAATAAACTTCTAAAAGTGTCAAAAAACGACAGCATTTGAATAGAGAACTGGCTCAAAAACAGAATTAAAATGAAGTTTTAGAGTGAATCTGAGAAACCAAAATAACTTTTAAAAAGAAAAACGTTTATCTATATTTATCCAGCATGCTTGCCAAATTCGTATACACACACAAGCACACACATTTACTGCACAATTACACTGCAGGCAGGCAACGGCTCAAAAAATGAAGCTGCTAGCAGATGTATTTGGACGAGAACACTTCTGCAATAATAGCTCATTTAAGTTTAATTATTTTGTAGTTCTTCAGAAAAACTGCACTATTCCAGCTTTTCCTGGAAGAATCCACTCTGTCTGTCATGATGTTCATTTGCTGCTCCATGTGTGAAAGAATAGCACGGGAAGGAAGAATTTGGAGAGGGTGCAAAGGGGAACGTGAAGGGAGAGGAAATAGTTTAAAACACAATTTGCAACATTTAGAAAACTGTTCTTGAGCCAATGGAAGTATACTTCTGATCTCTGGTTCTCCATATTTCTGTGCTGTCTGCGCACAATAGATACGAGTAAGATGTACACGATTTGAGTTCCAACAGAACAGCAAGAAAGTCACAAAGTGAAGTAAAACAAATGTAATGGTTTTGCCCTTTATAAGGAAGACCAAAGTTCAGAGTCACCCATTTGCAACAAACTTACACAAAAGCCTTCTTGGCTGGAGTTGCTCAAAGTCTACAGACAACTAGACCACTGAGGGAGGGCGACTTACAAATCAAAGCAAAGAAGCCAGTGGACTGAGGTGAGGGAGGGAGTTCAGCAAGTACAACACAACACAACTTTTGGTCTGAAATAAGCACCTGGGGATCAGGGGATCAGATGAGTTGCAGTTACCTTGTGTGGCTGTTGGATGACAGGCTCTCCCAGGGCTGCACGCTACAGCCAGTGACTGCATAGGCTCCCCCGCAGCTCCCATCTAGTTTCATCAGCAAGGCTTTTGCTGCGTTCTCAGCTGTCTTCCTGCAGTCATGAGCTCTCTTAAGCATCTGGGTGATGTTTTCATCACCTGTCTGGTCCCCTAGTTTTCAAGGAAACAATCTGTTTCAGAGCTTTGAGGACAGTGATAGAAAATACAGCAAGAGTAGAGCTCCCAGTTTATACAAGATGATGACATTAAATTACCAATCTGACGTAAAACCAACTTCACTTCTGTTTTGAGTACCAGTGGTAACTGGGCTACTGGCCTGAATGCATGTCCCTTCCCAGGCACAAGCTCTAAGTACTTGTTGCTCTGGGCATGTCTTAAGTGATGTTTTATCTTAACTCACCTTTTTGTAAGTGTGTACTTTGTGCATCAGGTTTAGGTTAGGATGCTCAAATTAGTAACACAATGGAAAAGCCTCATCCTAAATTACAACTCTTATTCCAATTACTCCAGTGCCGTGTCAGTGTGCAGTCATTTCCAGTGCTTTTTTTTCCACAAGCACCTTTATCTCAAGCCTAATGGCTTGCCAGTACACCTTCCTTCCAGACGGAAGCATTGCCTCACTGATGACTGAATCAAAAGAAAACTAACACTAGTGTTTATTAACTTGCTATAATTTCTAGTGGTTATGCAGCATTTATGGACCTGGTAAGTGATCCCTTCAGAAGAGGCCATTCAGAGGGTAAGAGATCCCTTCAGAAACCACCATTATCACTATTCTCATAGTCCTAACTCCAGCTGGAGTCAAGTAATTTAAGACACATTAGTGGCTACACTGAGTGTCTGAACAAAACTACAATATGTTTGTACTTTACCAAACACCATGCAAAGATGTCAGAGAGTTAAGAAAAAAGCCCCAGTTTGCTCTATTTCATTCAGTCAGATTTTTCATTTCATCCTTATTTGAGTCAAAGACCAATTACCCATACTTCACACTTGCTAAATGAAGTGCGTGCACTAGAAATAACATTAATGTGGAAGAAAGGATGGAGAATGTTCTGTTAAGAGCAGCTGGATATGCTCAGCTGTAAGTGACGCAGAAGCAACTCCCATGAATTTTCTACTCACAGATGTTGATATAAAACCTGACTGACCTTCAAACCACAAACCTGCTATTTTATCTAGGTATTTTAATCAAATTTCATGGTGAATAAAGGTATATAAACCAAACACAACTTCCTCCAAGTTGTGCTATGTAATGGGAAATTGGCACTATTTCTATCACAGGGCTGTAACTGATAATACCATAATTATGAGCCGTAGACAGACAGCTATATAAAAACTAAACTACACTCTTTCATAAATGCGTGATGAAACCCTACTCAAACTCAAAGTATTTCTCCCTTCTAAGATTTCTTTCTGCCACCTATATGAATAGAAAATCCAAGACTAAATTCACTTTTGCTGGCCATTGATCCCTGTCAGCAGGGAAAGCTCCCTAGTACACGGAACAAATGGAGCCAGCAGCAACATCAACCCTCAAGCACTTTGGAATAGTGGTTTCAACCTTCAACCACTGTGACAGTAGTTCATGCCACTACTTAGTGAAAAGCATATTAAGAAATTATACTAGCAGCAAGATTAACTCCCCACACATAAGAAAAACCCAGAACATGCTGGCTAATATCCCTGACAACACAGTAAAATATAAGATAGAATGTTTTAAAACTTCAGAGCAAAGGTAAAATGTGGGGTGAAAAACTAGAGCCTTTGTTTTTTGTTGTTGCTTTGGTAACTACTCAAAGCTACTTTTGTACTGTCTTAATCCTACTTTCTCAAACTATGCTCACCTTTCTAGGGAGGCCAGTGTTGCTGGTTTAAAGAAAATCTGTACTCGCAGTTACCACAGTTCCATGGCCCTAAGCCACATATACTCTTAAGTATTGTTTCATGATTCCACTCTGCACTGTTGCATGCCTACAACGGCCTCCCCTCTGCCAGAACAGGCAACCCCTTGTAACAGTATACACAGGTTAATTTAAATTGCTGGTGAATTTTATGATTTAGTTCCAGTCTCTCTTTTTCTTTTCCTCTGTTTTTTGGGCGTGTAAAATACTTTAATTAGTTAAAAACAAGAAAGGACATTTTTAAGTGATGGGTCATGAGATGATTCACATTACAACTAAGTCTAATGCTAACTGACATGCAAAAAATTGTTTAAAGTAATTCATTGACATCTTACCAACAGAACCAACACCTGCAGCTCTGAACTGCCCAAGAATGAGACTCTGCTCACTTTCTGCCAATGCCAACAGCAGCTCGTATGCTTCTATGCACTGTTCACTGAAAGTAAAAAACAAACCACAGAAAACAAGAATCACACAAAACATATATATGCGTTTTAGAGAGGAAGAACACCCGCACCAGCAACAAAGAAGATGAACTGCATGATTCCCTACTACTTGTCTAGCAGCAGGGATATTAAACATCATAGTACACATAGCTTCTAACACAAGCATTCAGTAGTCTCTCCTTCCTTATGATGGTCCCAGGTTGGCCTCAAGTAATTTAACAAGTTAGAACAGTAAAGGATGACCTGATATGATGCGAGCCCCTGAAGCATGTTCGAAACAGTGAATAATATGAATAGCGGTTGACATGATCTCTTTGAGCAACTCTTTTTCAGGCCTTCTTATTCTACAAAATACAGTATTCTGTATCCTACCATATAACTACACTGTACAAAGTACAGCAAGAAGAAAAGGAAAATACTTGTTGCTCTGCCCTGGCTGTGAGATTTTTCTCCTTACAACACAACAGCTTCTAAATACAATGGCTGCATAGTCCTTGGTGCTGGCTGGGGACAAACCACAACAACAGAACACATTCTTTAAAAGGCATACAATTTGTCTTAAGCCCCGAACTGCCCGCTCCAAATTAGTTGCAGCTGAAGGAGTTAAACACCATCTTTTTACATACAGTTTCAAGTAAATTTTGATACTTGTAACCAAGCAATTAATCTACAAATCCAACCGATGTAATATAAAGTCACTCTCAATTACATGGAGAACAATACCACTCTTGGTCCACTGGTCTTGTGGGAAGTGCCATCCTAATACAGAGAACCTGTATCTTAAGAATGGATACAACAGAAAGAGTATGAGCCTACACACCCCTTCTAATTCAAAAGTTGATTCAGTATTTAAAATGAAAAATCAATCTGTATATTTCTATTAGATTCAGTTCAGTACTGTTGGCAAACTATAGCTGAAATATACTTGTATCAACAACATCAGTTCTGTAGTTTGGTCAAGTAGCTCAACAAAGGGGCATCTTTTCAGGAAGGAAAACAAAAAGAAACACCATTACTATGGCACACCATCAATTTCACTCTCAAAGACTTCTACAGAGACTCTCCTGCTTCCTCTTTTTCTGGTTGAGACACCCTCTGTGTAGGCACATACCTGTACTGCAGCGCGAGCCTGAGGGCCGTGGCGTTGGACTCGTACTTCCCAACAAGCATGCTCATCCTCTCGGCATTGCTCTTGCACTCTTCCAGTGTTATTGTCAGCAGGTCATTCTGGGATTTCAAGTGCTCAATACGGCTGTAGAAAAGGAATTAATTTGCAACATTCAAGCTTAGCTTGCAGACACTGTCCTGAAAACTCTAGAACCAGCATAATTCATTTGGTCTACACAAGGTTTTGAATGACGATGGCAAGATCTATTAGTTCTGTGTTCCCTCTTCACAGCCAAGAGGACAGTAGCTCCTCTCAGGGGCTTCTCCTTCCCATAAAATGTAACCATAACCCTGTGCAACAGTGGCAAGCAGAAAGCTGTACTCTTATTTTGTAGCCACAGGATTGCGTAGGACAGTTTCATATTAACCTTTTGCCTAATTTTTCTGCCTCCATTCCCCACTTTCTGCTGCCACATTTGCTTCTTGTTTTAAGTGGCATATTCATCAGTGCAACGTGTGGGTGTGTGTAGGGCCCATGCAGCTGCATAAATGCCCCTGGAATGTCCAGAATGACTGTTTCACTGAAGTAATATTTTGGCTGCGACTAGAGAGGCAACATCCAAAATACGAGAAAAGTCCCAATGAGGCAACGAAATCTCCAAAACTCCTGGCAACAGTCAAACAGAAGCTCATATGAGAACTTAACTGTAATATTCTCAACGAGGTTAACTGTGATTCTGAAAATGAAGCTTCAGAATACCAGTGTCATTGCTTATAACCCCACTGTACATCAGCACACTATGCCTAGTCATAAGAGTTTGACATACACCAAAAGAGACAGGCAAATAATTCCAAAATTTGGGCACGTAACTAACAAAGAAATCAGTGCCATTCAGAACTCTAAAATCACTGACTTCCTAACAAACACAAGAAGAAGGGCCTAGTATACCATTTATTCAGCTATCAGAATAGTCTTGGCTTTCCCAGCTGCTACAATTCTCAGATGCTTCACGTCCTATATCTTCTTTGACACTTCCTATAAGGATTCATGTTGTCAAAGCATAATTGTGCAGTCCACAGAAAAAATGAAAAAAGAAAAAAAAAGGGAAAAAAAAAAAAAAGAAAAAAGAAAAGAAAAAAAAGGATCACGTTTTGCAGCACTACAAAAACATGAGCTACAAATAGAAGAGATGTTGGACAGATCAGACTAAATTTAAGATAGCTGTGGGGAAGAGAGAACTTGGAAGGAAACGTGCCAAGACACGATTCTTGATCCACAGTTTTGATTTTATGTGCTAGAGAGGACAGAAAGCCTTGGTTTTGATAGAGCTTATTGAAAGGTAACACCAGGAGTATTTTAACTGCAACCAGAAAGCTGCCGTTTTCTTCTGCAGGCAGAAATCTATTTACTGGTATGAATGCCACACCACCGCATGTAAGTACCCTCTTTGATACAGTTAATGCTATAATTCTGTTTCTTCAGGAGAAAACACAACAAGCTAATTCCAGAATGATGGAGAATAAATTATGGGAATCCTATTTCTAGCAGTGATGTGTCTTATGAAAAAGATGCCACCCCTGCTTGGTCAGCCATAGAAAAGGACACTCTACAGCACCAGCTGTCACAGGTGAAGGTGCCATGCTCATCTAATAATGCATGACCAAACTGTCATACTAATGAATCCTCAGCATACGAGTCAATCTTCTCTTTATCCCCTACATTCCATATTTATCTGCAGCTGCCACAGTTTAGCTGGGAGTGAACTAAGAAATGTTCAAAAAGGATAAGAACGTAGTAACTTCAATAGAGCTAATAGCAGACAACTCATCTGAGCATATCCAACTTTTCACCTTACCTGTTTAACCTCTCTGTCTCCACTTCAAACTCCCGGATTTTACTTTCAGAGATAGCAGATCCATGTGAATAAAGAGTCTGGAAGATTTCTTGGATGTTTGAGCAGTCTTGGAGGGAATGAGCCAGATGTTCAGCCACAGTACTAGATACCTGCACAGGGCAGTTAACAGGTCATTGTGAATAGATGACCACTGGGATTCCTCCCACAGGCAGTCTGCACTGAGAGCTGCATTTGCGTGCAGACACTCGCTTCAGGGCATTCATTATTGAGTTTTTACCATGAATTTTACATTGAATAGAACATTCACAGGTTTCCACTTTACAAAACTATTTTGATTTAAAATTCTAATAACCAAAGGGTGAAGCCCCGTATTTCATCATGCATTTGAAAGCCCTAATATGCAAGTTATTTACTTTGTTGAAAGCTTAGCAAAAGGTCGAGAGTTAAGTTCTTCCCTGAAACAAATATTATCACACAGTAACAACAGCTTTATGGATTTACAAAACAGAACCCAGTTCTCTGTTAATTGGAAGTTGTGAAATACAACTGATCAGTCTTGAAAAATAGTATTTTTGGAGGAATTCACTCAAAAATTACCCGCCTGAAGTCCAGAGAATGGTTTCTGGTCACCAGCTACAAGAAAACGACATCTTAATACTGGGTGAAACACTCTCTGTTGAAATATTTTTCTCAAAATAACGTTTAAAGTGTTTTCAGTTAGCCCATATATTAGTTTAGTAAAAAAAACCAATGCTGCTTTTAAAGGAGCATCTTCAGAGGGTATCATGCATGCACATAATTATCAGTCCTTACCCCTATACTGCTGATTTCTGATCCTAAGACAGGTCTATCAGATGATGAAGACTCTGATCTTGTCTTTGACAACTTCACTCTTTCAGCAATCTGTAAGTCAGAATGCTGCACAGGTTACACAGGAATCCACGCTCCATAAAGATTACACAAAACGCGTTTGTTCATTAGCTACGCTTGCAAGCCTGGAGTAAACTACTGCAGAACCACACCTGGGTTGTATCTGAGAGAATTACAACTGTTGGTGCTTAATTCCTTTCTGCAGCTCAAGTCCATGGGCCTGCTTAGCACCCCAGAAAACCCTCTGGGGATTCCAGAACGTTCCTGCAACACGGAATAGCTCACCTTGGCGATGGGAATGTCATTGCTACTGCTGCTTGTGCTCAGCTCCCCCGTGCTGGGGTTAATGGGTCGATTGGCAGAAGTGAGACGACTTGGGCTGGATGGGCCTGTTGCCTGCACGCTTTGCAAACGTGTCTGCAGTTCCCGAACCTACAACAAAACATAAGGTTCTGTTTTTTCCCACTTTTATGGTTTAAATAGTTTGGAGATTTTCTCATTGTCTGGCCAAACCTAATTGCTTCTGGCTTGAGCATAGAAGTTTTACTTTGTCCTGTGGTGGCAGTGGAGTTTTCATGTGGGGAGCAGATTAATGGAAGTTGTTTTAAGATTCTATTGTCAGATTTTAAAACTGTTTGGAATGTGGAATTATGCACATGTAATACTGTAGAGTAATTACTCAAAGCTTTAGCTTGTTTTATATAACCCTTTCCATGCAGCTGTACTATAGGTATAGAAATTACTCTCTGGGGTGAAGCTGATGCTCCAGCCCAAGATTAAACAAATCAAACAAAGATCCTGCTGTTAATGGAAAGTGCCAGTGCTGAAAAAACCCTTGACATAAATATATCACAGGATGACTCTGTAATATTTAAAGGTCCAAGAAATTTGAACATTAATCATGCTTTCGTAACTACAGTTAAGTAAAGCTACCACATAGTGAGTAATGTACAGACAAGAAAATACCAGCAAAGTACCCAGCCAACAGTCTGCAGAGGCTTTCTTGTAAATGTACACTGTAAACACTGTGTGGTCCTCAGAACAAATCAGATACTAGCAAACTGACGTCAAAAGATTTTTAGGACTAAAAGGTGGGGGGAAAAAAAAAAAGTCTTCACGAGCCAAACTATAAAGATTACAGTGTTTACCTTGGAATAATTCTTAACAAAGAAAAATGGTCTGCTTAACACGATTATACCACAAGGTAAAGTGACAGAGCTCATTTTTCCCACAGAATCTCAAACAAAGACTATGAGATGAGAGAAGGGGGAGGAAACCATCTGAAGAGGAAATTTCCCTGGATTTAGAGTGTTTACTTTTATACATGAGTTTCTATGACAATTGTGCTGGAACTGTCCATCTGCAAACCAGGAGTGGTGAAATTTTACCAGAATTCCAGAGAAAAGTTCAGTCCAGTCGATATCCCCCTGTAGCATGAAATGCAACTCTGATTCCTGTTCTCTAAAACAAGGTGGGATTTTATACTAACTGCAATATATTTACACAAAGAACTGATTAAGCAAACTGAAACCCTTTAGCCAAAAAGCATGAAAATAAAAGTGGCGTTAAAGCTTAGATTTTATTCAGCTATAGGCTCACCAAGTGCATGTTTTAGCAATCTCTGCTTGAAGAAGCAGCAGTTAGCAAGTTCTCTGTACAACATACACAGACCCCTACTGCACGGAGGAAAGAGCTTAAGCTGGAACTATCTCCAGTCACCATAGCACTATCTTCTCCTCCCGTGATCCCTTAACTTACTTCTGCTTCTACTTCCCTAAAGAGAACCTGCACCTCTCCTTCAGTCCTATGCGAACTGAAGGTAAGGCTGTCTGCGGACTTACTGTCAAAACCCCCAAATATTTAGGTATGTGCAAATTACAAAAAAGAAAAAAACCCTTGAGTTTTACATAACAGAGTAGAACAATCGCATGTCACTAACTAAAAGCTGTCGGTGGCAACAATAAGAGCACATAAAGGCTAACTATGCTTCCAACTTCCCTGTTCAGTCATAGAGGAATGCTACGCCTTAAACAAAATGGATCCAAACAACTCCACTGGTCTCTCTGTACACAAAACCTCAAATCAAATCCCCAGTGTATAAACTAACTTGCTGAAAAATGGATACGGGTGCTTGCCCCAGAATTATACATCTTAACTGTAATTACATCATGAACTTTACTGAGCAGAGTGTATAAAGTGCACATTCATAGCATGTATCTTCTACATATTTGCAGCTGAGGCCTCATTCGTTCACATAGACATATATAATTTCAACATGGGTACAGCTGCACTAATGCAAACCTTAAGGACAGAAGTGCTCTGCTGATGCAAAACAATCATTTCAGCCTGCTGATATGCATAAAACTGAAATAAAACATGTATGCCTGTTTCTGCTTGCAGATGCGGAATGCCAGTTCAGATAGGATTTTGTACTGTGGCATTAACACTGAAAAAAAGAGAGAGAGAGAAAAAAAAGCAACCCTAAAACATTATTATATCAAATGCCCATTTATTACTGTTTCTTTTAACCTGAGCTGTTCCAAGTCAATTCCCCAAGCGCTTAAGTTACAGCATTGTTTAAAAGCAAACAAACAGGAAAGCCACCAGGGATGTATTCTTTATAATGAGAAATACCTGCTTCAATGTCTGACTTAGAAATTTCTAAAATATTCACCTATGCTCAGAGGCTAGTCCTGGAATATTTCAGTCCATAAGCAAGTAAAATCTTAAATTTAAGGGCAACCAGGAAACACAGTGTTGCAGTTGTTGAAAATGTTAAGCACTCATTGACTAAAGTTTAAAACCACCTTATGTAAGGACAGTGTTTACAGTATAAAACTGTAATCACACAGGTTTCCTTCAGGCTATGTTTTACTACTGAGCAGTGACTATTTACCACAACTACAAAGCCAATTATTCTTCGGGATCTGCAGAATGACAGAGAGAAAAATGAACACAGCTAAGGCTGTAGGAATGCAAAGTTTTGCTCAGGCAAGCATTTATAAAACTGAACCCAGCACACAGCACAGTTAGCGACCTACGTAAGTCTCTGCTTTAATACTGTATCAGAGAAGCAACCACAACTTAGAGAAACCGTCTGCTTATTCATACTTCTTGACGTGTTTACCAATCCAGGCCTTTATTTGAGAAATTACATGCTGAATTAATTGCTATAAATAACTGCACTAACTTTAGCAATGCTGAGTACTGGATGGTAGCTCTGAGCAGCGGTAACAGGGCAAGTTTGTCTGACCTGTAAAATCACCCATCTCACAATTCACACATTCACCAAGCCAGAATCTCACAACAGGGTTGCCCACCCACCAGACTGCCCAGAGACAGCTTAGGTAACTATTTCTGGTCACCAAAACCTCAGCTGTAAATAGAGCAGTATGTACCACCTCCTCAGAAAGTACTTTTCCACACCAGTAGTAATTTTACAGGAAAAATAAAGAAAGACTAATGAACAGGAACGAAGAAAAAGTTCAGAAGAGCCAATTTCTTCTCTGGATTGGTGACAGCATGAGTTATGAAAAGACTAGTTTAAAGAGTATGATTAAAAATTGTCCAACCACCTCTGCTTATTACTTCTACCAGTCTTAAGTGTTGCTACCAACATAATATAAATTATTCTGAAGGTTATGTTTACCAGTAGAATGAAGGAAAATGCAGCCCTGCACACGAGACACAGTAAACACTTGGAAATGGGAGAGAGATGAAGTGCAGATCTTACAAGAAATGGATGACAAAACTGGCAAAATGTGATGGGTGAAGACAAGCAAAGAAAAAAAAAAAAACCAAAAAAGTTCCACCGAAAGCCAGGAAAGTGTATTTGTGAGTTGGAGAAGAGTAACAAGGAAAGATTTGAAGGGATTTAGAGAAAGATTTCTTCAGCCCTTGCATCATACCCATTTAAAGGTAGAAACATCCAAAAGGATATAAAAATTTCCATAAAGTCCTAAAACTGTAAATTGAGATGGAAAATGGCCAACAGGCAGATCTAATTATATTATCAGGAAAAAAGATACCAAACAGACCAGGAGGTGAGAACAGAGGAAAAAAGGAGAAATTCAGGGAAACATCTGTGAAACCCACAATTAAAAAAAGGAAGGAGCAAAGATCTTCTAAACAGCTGGAGGAAGTCCAAAGAATTACAGAAGTAAAGTGCTGGAACCTTGGAAAGAGCAGGCACAGGGGCCTCAAGTGAGACACAAGGCAACAGAGCCATTGAGACTTCAAAGCAAGAGACAGCCTAGGTACCAAGATAAGTCAGGTGCAATCACACATTCTCAAATTATTAATATAAACTTAAATAACTGGAATTTTTATTTTTAAGATTTAAGTTTAGTAATATTAACCAATTGTTTAGCTGCATTTATAATTTTTTGCTTTGAATGCTGAGAATTGGAGTAAGAAAAAGGGAAAAATACAGCATAATTTATTATGGGTATCTTAACTAAATAAAAAGACAGCAAGGGTAAAAAGAAACGGGGCTGCCACACTGCAGCAAGATTGGATTTGTGAAAGGCTTCATAAGCGATTTAATGGACACCATGGACGTGTTTGCAGAAATGCATAGTGGGTTACAGAAAATACTTCAGCAGAATATGCTCGTTATCTATAATCACAGATCTAAGAAACATGTTTTTGCTCTTTGTATTTCACACATGCACACTCACAACTACATGATTTGTTAACGTGTCTTAAAAAGCCCACAGCTACAAAGTGCTTGGTTTTGTCACTGATTTCCACATTCAAAGGACACCTGCTGCTTTTGTTCTCAGACTAGTTTCAAGTAAGGAGCAGGCCTGTGATTCTTTTCTTTCTAGCCTACTTATGACCTGTTTCATCACGCAGTATCTTTGAACCCTTCATGTAATAACATTTTTTCGCCAGCATTTTAATAACACTTCAATTTTTTCCCCTGTTACACAACGGAGGAAAATGAAGTGCAACAAACCACATGAAGTCAATATACCTCTCCCACTTACTAGTTTATTCATGCATATTGCAAATCAGTGAAGGAGAAGATAAAAAAACGAAATACCAATTCAAGCTGCTCTGCAGGGTAAGGGCACTTCCCAGCCTAAAGCACCCCTAATCTTTCAATCAGTCCTAGAGGTGATTATTTTCAGCCCGGTAGTTGTCAGCCCCTCTTAAATCATGAGCATCAGACCTAACAAGGTCTGACTTCCTACAGGTTGGCTGTTGTGGTTGATGAAGTATGGCAAAAAAAGTTTTTCTTGTTATTTATAAGGGCCAACTCCTCCATGAATTCTCTGGAGCTGAATGAGATTAGACCTGAACTCAAAGGAGGCATTTAGAGAATCACTCTCCTCTGTGAAGATGTCTACTTTCAAGAAATATGTAAGAACTTAATGTCACTAGGAGTCCTACTCCTCTGGCAGATCTGAAAATCAATCTGCTGTTTGAATAATTATTTTAAGGAGCACAGAAATGGAAAAACCACAAAATTACAAGAAGTTACAGGAAAACAGGTACACAACTAGGTTTTATACATGTGATTATTTTAGTAGTGGGAGAAGCTACAGTGCACTGGGTGATAAAAATATGTTACCAAGCAAGCGTCCTGCTGCTTTTGACACCTTTCAGACTGAAGTCCCTCATGCAGTGCTCCATGCGGAAAGGGCTGATTCCCTAAAAGCTCCAAGCACAGCTGAATCGTTCTGATCTGGGCAAGCACACAGTGGAAACAAACACACATGAGGGCTGCAAGCCTATCTTGGGCTTTTTCCCATTTAACTTCAGATTAATCACTGAGCATTTGCATACAAGCTTGGAAACAGAAGTAAAGCTCCAGTTCGTTAACAGCTAAGCAGAGATACTGCTGCATAAGCACATACCTTGCAACCAAAGGAGGCGGAGAATGGAAATAGCTTTTGGCTGCTACCTCAAGTTTCTGGTGTGCATCAAGAGAGAAGACGACAGAACAGCACAAGGATCACTTTAAGCTGTGCAAGCTGATAATAATCTCTGAAGGCCCATAACATAATCAGTGTTCTCTAGCAATCTGGAACTACATCTTCTGATCCCAGCACCAGGGACACCAAAACAAGGACAGTTGAGCAGCTTGTGCCAGTTTTGTGTTATCTGAGAACAGTGTGGGCTCAAGAATGCCTGTGAGGCCAAGGACCTGACTCTTGCTGGGATTTGGATAGGTTTCAATGCCTCACAAGAAGGTGGTATTTTGGGAGAGCCCTCATGCTAAAATGAAGTTTCCTGGAATAGGGGCAACCTGGCAGCTGGAGGGATCATGCATTAAAAGGGCACTTTTCTACTCCTCTGCACATTATGTTTTCAGGAAGATCTAAAGTCAAAGATACCTAAAATACTAAGCCTGGTTTTGTTCTGGTCAGTTTGGTAAATTGAGTTTGGAGCAGATACAGAATAATCCTCACAACTAAAAGCATTTGATTAAGTGAACAAGCTGACATACGGCTTATGCAGAGAACAGACTTAACAGACCTCCAGAGCTGGAACCGCCTTTTCACTTTAGGTTTAGTTCTTCAAAAGTGCCTCAAGGAAGCCTGAATGCTGCCCACACCCACTACTTCTGGTGCCAACAGGCTGCCTGGGGCAGTGCTGAGGCACTGCTCATCTGGCAACTTTATGGGCAGTAATTAAAAAAAAAACAACTGTTACTTTGCAGTTGTGATGGAGGTTATATGTTGTATCAGTGCTGTTCATCCCACTTCCCTGGAGGATACAAGAGATATTGTGTAAGAACACAAATACTACCTTTTCCACTACTATTTAAGCCTGTTACCACATATAGAAGCTGTAAATAGCGCTGACCTGATTACAACCTTATTCTCATGTAATAAAAATATTAATCCCATGAAATGGTACAGAAGTTCCCCAGCATCTTATCTGTGTTACTGACTTCAGGATTACGGTCAGCTACGTGTAAGCAGTTTCTACTGGCCCAGGCTTAAATAGATTTTGTTTTTAATATGGCAATATCATGCAGAGGTAAAACAAACCTCTGCGTTATGAAATCAGCTGATACACTGTAGGCACCCTACAGAAATAAGCAATTATCTCATTTACTAATGACTTGTAAGAAACAAACTCCACACGTATGTTATTTCTTAGCTACTGTTCTAGAAAGTGGCTGTATCTGTTAACAGAGCACAATAAATACCTAATTAAATTAAATCTCCAACAAGCCTGAGAAAAATGTATTGAAAGCACTCTGCTTGATTACAGACATTGGTCTAAAGTAACAGACCTATTGATCTGGTCAACTTCAAGCTTATTTGCTTCACCCAATTTAATTTGAGCAATAACTAAATTTTAGTTGGAGCTCCCTTCCCACTCTCCAGGGAAATACTGTGAAGTGACTCTGAGTTCAGGTGGCACGCACAGAAAATATTTAATAGGTCAAAGAAAACATTTATTTTGTTGCAACTATGGGCACAAAGTTACATTAAAGATGCAAATAGGGTTTCCAGTGCAACAACTCCATAGTGCTCCTGACAGGGTCATAGGCCATGAACAAACTTCTCTGGTGGGGGCAATAAACCAGCTGTTCGGCAAGTTCAGGATGATATTAAAAACCATATTTCAATAAATTCCTGTATAGGTGCAAACTAAATGAAAACAACTGAATAAAAGCCCAACCTGCCAGCTGTGTGGGAATATAGAGGCTGCTTGATTTTGTCACGCTTTGTGCCAACGCAGCATTAACCCTTCATCTACTGGGCAAGACACTGACCTAATCTGTCCAAGAAGAACTTCCTCAAACAAAGAAGAATGCACATTTGAACTGGCTTGCTCTATACAAAAGACAGCTCCCAGCCGCTACAGAGCACTTCAAGGCTTCCCCTGCCCAGCGTCACTGGTCTGAACACAATTTGGGTCAATTACGTCCCACCGCTGTTGTCATCCAGCAGTTGCCCCTGCCACTTAACACAAAGCAAGCCAACGACCTCAATTCAGTTTCCACTAGAGATGCCTCCACAACAGAGAGGCACCAGGAGCCCATGCAGCATCCCTGCCAACAGTTCCAATAGAGGGGCCAGCAACTGCTAGGTCAGCACAATTGACACGTTCTCAGTCCTAGGCCCTGCCTACACCAAGGAAATTGTGATACATGCAATAATAGAGCCAATACTTGTGTGGGTCCACAAATGCCTGGTTCATGATTCCGAAAGAGTGACCCAGTCAAGTAGTATCCACATTCATACAACTGAACAGCATTTTTCTCATCATCTATTCCAACCCTCTGCTACTGCTGGCAGCCAGTAACAGTTTTGTGCAGAGATAATAAGTCTAGCTCTGGAATTAATGCAGCTGTATTAACTGGGCCAATTAAAAATAAGCTTTTTAAATTTCCTTTAGATACAATCCTAATGTAATCATCTTTGTTTTAATAGGCATCCCTGCACAGTGATACGCCTCATTATACAAACATAACTTCACTATTTTAAAGCTGTGTTTTCAAAATAGGCAGTCAGTAGCCTTCCCTCCTTCCTGTTTCTTCAGAACCACAAGCTTCTTCTGTTAGACACATCATAGTCTAGTTTCTAGCCTAATCTAGCCTTGAGTGATTTATATTAATGTGTTCTTGCTTCAGTTTTGTCCCTGAGTTTAAAGACATTAGCTCCCATTCTTACTTTCTCTCTATAGGACTTGTAAAGAGAAATCAAATTCAGATTTTGCACTGCCAAGCTGAATAGCACAATCTCTTTCAGTCACTTCTCCAAGTAAGCTACCCATTTCTCTGACCATCTTCTACATCTTTTTTTGCCAATTTAAACTGAACCTTTTCAAGCATAATAAGAACTGCATATCACATTTCAGATCAGATCTCATCACTCTTGATATAGTCTGCCCAATCTCTATGAGAAACGATCTGCTACATCATAGCACTGAACTTGCCACCATGCATCAATGGGTCAACCACGTTGGTCCCTGAGGGTACAAACACCAAGGTTTTTCCTGTTTCTGCTTGTCAGCTGAGGATCTCCTGGCTGCCAGTATAAATTCTTTGTTTCAGCACCTTAACTTGCATTCCATTCTTCTCCAAATTTAAGTCTTTTTCTATTAATTCTGTCCTCCAGGCCATCTGTTTTTTTCTTGTTTGATATCCCAATACTGATCCGTATCATCTGTGGTGTCACTATAAAACCAGTCCAAAACCTTCAGGACCGAAAATGACTTATGGTATATAATTTTAACAAGGAAAAGTTGAAGTTGTCTTGTTTTGTATGACAACAGATTACTACTCCCTTATCCCACACACCTATTTTTAGTGTTAAGAGAGGCTAGGGAATTTGCAAAGGTGATCTGTGGCTCAATATCTGAAGACTGGAAGTCTCACACAACACAGCTTCATGCTAAAACGATACGGTTGCTACAGAACAATGTTGTTTTAGAAACACAGTATTTGCATAAAAAGTCCATCTGCCGCCAGTAGGTAAAGGGCAACACTTCGAATAGTTTTACCAAGAAACAGTGCTCATTCATACTGAACATAAACTTGAAACTGCCTGTTTTAAAACAAAATTATTTCATATGTGGCCAAAACTCTGCATACTAAATAGGGACAAACTTCAAATTTTAAAAGTAACAGTGACTGAAGTCACGTTCTCTTGGATCTTTCATATTTTTTGTGAACAAATTTCCAGAGTTTTTTTGTTGGTGGTGTTTTTGGTGGTGTTTTTTTTTGTTTGTTTGTTTGTTTGTGGTTTTTTTTNTTTTTTTTTTTTTTTAATGTGGACTCTACACAAAGCATGAAGCCTTTATCTGACCTTGCAACATCATAAAATGTAGACAGGGAAGCAGGACATGGTTGGGACTACTCATTGTTCAGGTCTGAGAATTATTACCCACTGACAGGAGTCCTGCTCTTTTTCTTTCTCCTAATCACAAATTGAATTACCATCAAAAACAAAGAAATATTTGTTGTTTACAGAAAAAAAAAAAAGCCTCACAGGAAAATTCACTAAATTATCATCTGCTTTCTCTATAGGGAAGTTGCACACACTTCCTTGGAGATGAATATCAGGCTTTCTGTTAACACATGATTTCCGACATCAGGTTGTTGTACACCTTGGCTGTTCACCACACACTTCTTTCCAATTATGTTCAGTTTAGTTCTGCAACTTGTACACTCAGTTTTAAAAACAAAATGCTCTGTAGCCAGTAGAGGAAGCAAGACTAAAGAGAAGTTTGTTCTGGTGACAAAATTACACAGAGTAAGAGGAAGAAGCCATTGTCAACTGGTGATGGCTGCAGCAGCCTTACCCTTCTGCGCAGTCTATCCCTTTCTTCACGAATAGCGTTCATGGTGGCCTTGGTCCTGTTCAGCTCCTCCTCTTTGCTACACAGCATGGCTGTGAGGCTCTCATTCTCTTCCCGCAAGCCAGCCAGCTCTTTTTCCCATCGAGATCTCTCTTCAGATAGATTTGGATAAAGGTCACGTCCCAGAACACCCTCAATCTCTTCTACAGTCTGCAAAAAGACAGTCATCAAAAACCAGAAAGCAGTAGAGAAAGATGACTGAACAAGACTAACGGTCCATAGGACAGAGACATGCAGCTGGCAACTACATATATATATATATACACATATACACACACATATACATATATACTTACATGTACACACCCAGCCCCACAGCACCATTAGTTTGCTTCTTTTGTATGGTAAGTAATATCAAAAAATATTATTGCTTATTTTGTTTGACAGTTTTGCCATGTAATTAAAGTACTTCTTACTGACCAACACCAAAGCAGATGGATGTTTTATATGCAAATAAAACATGTCACCTGTAAGTGACATAATGAAAAGTTGGTTATTTATTGTTATCAATTAACCTTAAATAATAAATCTCGGCTACAGCAAGACTCCTTAGTGAGGAGGAAAAGACATACAAAAGGAAAAAAAACCACTTTTGAACAACTAGTTCAAGATGCCTCTATAGAAGTAGCAAGAACAAAACTTTGGCAATCCGGTTCAGTTTATTCTTTCAAATCGTATTTCACACCTCTCTTCCATAAAACTGCAATATGTTTAGAGTCATAAATATAAAACTCCGTTGACAGAACATATACACTATAATTCTGCTTACATATTTGGTAGTAAGCCTAAATTACTTTTCTAAAAGAGTAATGCCTTGCAACATCTCTATAAGATGAATGAAACCTTAAATTAGTTTCACTTGGACCTATAGGTCTCAAACTATGACAAGTTATTTCAACACAAGGATGAGTTCAAATTTTGAATAAGCATAGGGCGGTTAATCTTACAATGTGAAGAAAAGCACTGCAATGGCAGGAGCATTCTCTCCTCATGATGCCAGCCTTATCTTAACTATGCCTCTTGGATGCTGTCTTCTCCTCTCTCTTCTTCCCCCAGAACTCCTCTCCTCTTTCACACACTTCCCCTGCTGTTTCCTCACCTCTCTAATGCCAAGTTCTGCTGCAGCCTCCTTACCCTTTATTCCTCTTGCACCTAGTGTTGCTGCTTTTCCAACCCCTCCCTTTCCCAAGCCTCTTCCCTTCCTGAGAGCGCTACTGGGGGTGATAAGCCTGGAGCAACACTGAAAGAGGAAGGACTGTCATGAGGATGCAGCAGCAGTGGCTCAACATCATGGAGATATCTTAAAACATGGAAGCTGCTGCTGGTTTTTCAGACTCTGTTGCTACCATCTGCCCATGCTAGTACGAAGTCCAGTTCAAAGTACAAGTGGCAGCTTCAGCACAGGTCTGATAATTGTACTCTAAGGGCTGCCTATAGTCCTTAACAAAGCTTGGGGACTCTTCTGCTTGCCTTTGTGCTCCTTCATTTTGACATGATTGACATTCTTTTGCTGACTAAACTATTACCACAATTCTCCAGTTTGATGACCAACATCATCCATCAACCATGGTAAATAAAACTCAAATATTGCACATGCATGTTTCTCTGTAAACTACTGGGTTGTTTATTTTTCTTCAAAGCAGTATTACAGTGCAGTTTTATCCAGTGTGCTGCTGTACAGCAGATAAATTCATATATAATTTCATGGATTATGGGACTGTATTACAGCGTAACGTTCTGAGCACAGAGCAGGATGTCCTATCATGGTAATTCCAGTCTTGCCTCTGACACTGCCATCAGTACTCTCTGCCTTAGTTTCCTAAGAAGAGGTGTTGCACTACAGACCTGGTATCAGGTGAAATCTGCAAGTATCAAGTTTAAAAGAAGCAAAAAATAGCACTTTTTCACAAGGTGTAACTCAACAGTAGAATTTATTCCTACCAGACTTTTCGGAGACCAAAAATTTAGATAGGTTAAGAAGCACAGTAGATACAAACATGGAATAAAATTCCACCCATGACTTTTAAACACAAAGACATCATCTCAGCTCAAGAAGTTCCTAAACTTTGCTGGAAGCATCTCTGAAGTAAGAAGGAGGACAAATTATGCATGTTGATTTTGATGCAGTCTTTTCCATTGGCATTTGCGCTAGAGACACTAACTTTTAATTGGACCAGTGCAGCTGTTCTCATGTTCTAAACAGTTCATGTTTGGAAATACTTACATCTTCTTCTTTTTTTTTTTTTTTTTTTTTTTTTTTTTTTTTTTTTTTTTTTTTTTTTTNTGAGCTAGCTACAGTCACATGATTTGTATAAAAGAAGCAAAAAAAATCTACCAGCAACAGCATTAAAAAAACCCCAATGAAATGTAACCATCAAAGCAGAAGGATTCAAAACGCTTACATGCGTTAGTCTATTCGTAAAGAATAAAAGCCAACAGTCAAGGAGCATCGGAATATTTCAGGTTTCCATTCATGATTCCACCTGTTCTAAAAACTTCTCAGTTCTCTGCCTGACGAAGCAGGAAAGCAGAAACAACCTACAGCCTTGAGTGGAATTGTGGAGAGGGGCTCTACATGTAGATTTTGCTATATTAAAACACACTGGTGACACACTT
>VXBW01001990.1:192556-225113 GCA_013400375.1 Thinocorus orbignyianus | reverse complement strand
AATTGTGTGCGTGTGTGTGTGAGGCTGGGCTTCCAAACCAGCTAGGCTGTCCAGAGCAGCAGCAGGGACATGAGACAACTGCAGATAAATGTTGGCTTGCTCCCACAACCATGGTGACCTCATTTTCCTTAGGGAATGCTGCAAGAGCACAGTGCAAAAGCAGCAGCTAACTTCATGTGGCCACACACATGGAACTTGTTGTACCCCCAAAATTGCTAGCAAACCGAGAACAATCCTGGAAACTTGTAAAAATAGCCCTTCAGATACACCTGGGAAGAGGCTCAGGCACTGACATGTGACTTAAGCTCTATTCTAGAGCTGGCACTACCACATGCCCAAAAGCTATTGCACTTCAAGCTGTGTAAAACCCCCAGCATTGCAAGGGCCAGGGAAAAAAAAAGAAACAACAAACAAACAAAAACAAAAACCCAAAAGTAAACAAAACAAAACAAACAAAAAACCCCACCAAAACAACAAAGAGAGAAGAACTCTCGGAATGAAGAATATTAACTAGTTTATACAGCCCGCCAACACTCCTGGAACTGCTGCAATACCTTACTCAGATTGAAACATTCTCTTTCTGCTCTCTTTCTGCCCTACTTTCTGTGAGTACTACTCAGGGTGAAACAAATTGCTACAAATGTAAAGATAACACAGCTTAAGGAGGACCCTCCATTCTCTTCCAATTGTTTCTAGAATATTTTTGGATTTTGCAAGGAATCCCGAAGAGTGTCATAAAGCAGCAGTACATCAAGCTACATGCGAGTTTATTTTCACAGCCTAAAAACGACAGGGGAAAATACTAAACAATCCCTGTGTCAGCACTGGGGAAACATCCATCTGTTATGTAGCTAACGTAAACTCCAGAAAACTGTTTCCAGAAAGACAGTCTAAATGTTGTGATAGCACAAGTAAAGCCTCCACTCAGTATCACTTGCAGGTAACCAAGAGTCAAATCAAAACTAAAATCCCTCTTGGGTCCTGGTTTAGAGGGAAGTCCCAATGCCGTGGTTCCAGCAGGGCAGTGGTCCCAGCACCCTGCCTCCCAGGACTGCTCTGTTCCAGCTCCTAGGCTGATGGCCCCACAGCCAAAGGTGGAGTGCTGTGAGTCAGACCTGCCCCAGCAAGAACAGCAGCTACACCACCCCTGCTCCGCGGGATGGAACAGCTTCTCCAGTGTGACGCAAGGAGATCCCAGAGCGGATTTACAGAAAGTCACAGCAGGAAGTATCAGTTTTCCTTCTTTCAGTTGTCTTTACAAACCATATGGCATTCCTCCAATTCTACCTCTGCTTGCCATTTTTAGGAGGAATATTACTCCCCTGTTCCCCAGACACCAAATTGTTGGCCTGCTAATGATAATAAGCTATTCTAATCATTAGAGGAAATAAAAAATCCACTACCTTTTTATAAAGTTATTTTTGTTCTTACTAATAAAACCAGAGTGAGTAAAAATAGAGGAGGCATCCTAGCTGTCTGAACANGCATGTCACAGCTGGCCTCTTTATGGACATGGTTAAACATCACCCAGATTCCAGTATTTTGTAAATGAACACAAATGCCACAGAGAATCCAAACAAGTAACTTCCATGGATTCTACATAATATTTTTCTTCAATGTCTTACGAGTTCTTCTGCCATTCAGTAAAGAAATAAATAAATGAGCTTTGCCAAAGAGAAGGGCAGGATAGGCAGTCAGTACCACGCTGAAAAGAAAGGTGACTTGAAAGAAGACTAATGGGAAGTTTGTCTACAGAGGTATCAAGCATGTATGGCGAAAGGATTCATGGATTTTTTCAGAGAAGTACTAACAGTTTACAAAATACTTACCTGACAGATCTCACCATGATCATCACTACCTGATCATCTCACAGCTGGCAATGTTTATCTTCTTAAATAACATCAACATAATATGATTCTATTACTGCTTATATAAGCACACATGTGTGATGATACTATCTCTTATTTGTGGTACACTAACCCTTTTCCTTTTTCGCACATAAATATTTTCAAGAAAGGTTAAACGAGTAGTTGTAACAACATTAAAGGAGTATTTAGATGGCACAGCACAGTTCCTTGCAGTGCTCATTAGGCTTTGCAAAGCGTGATTTTGCCATAGAGAACATCGCACTTTCAAGCCTCGAGATGACACTCTGCAGAACACATACCTTAATTATCTGCAGCTATTCAGTACCAGTCATAATAAGTCTAACAACCTTAAAGTCATCATCAAATTATATTTAGAGTATAATCCACACCATGTTTTGCACCATTCTTGCATTGGCCCAGAATTTCCAGGAAGTTGCTGTACCTTATTGTTGTTCCCTGTAGTCGATCAATTTTCTTATTTAATTCAGCAATGATACTGTGCAGCTCTGTGATTCGTTCCTCATAGCGTAGTGTTGTTCGCTCCTGCACATCTTCATGCTCTCTCATTAGGTGGGATTGTTCACACTAAAGTAGAGAAAGTAGGAACAGAAAGGGTCTTATGAATAACAGCACAGGGAGCAGATACAAGGAGATACCATTAATAGTTTTCTTATTCATCAAATCAACACTGTTTTAGCAAGAGAAAAGACAGATGCAAAATTGACAGGTACACAAAGGTATGTAATTACAAGATTTTAGGAACCAAAAGACTACGCAGTGTAGTTTTACTATGTTTGTGGTTTTTTTCCCTAAAGGATGGAACTTGCCCTTCATGCTTGAACAAAAAAGGACCATTTGCAACTCAAAATAGCCATACGTATCTCATCTTTGAATCTGTGAGATTCATGATGCCTCATGAATCTCCAAGGATCTTCCCAATGGGGTCTGAATTAGAATAAGTCCTAAGGCAGAAACCACACTATTATAAAGAAAAATAGCAAGACTTTGAAGTGACGACTTCTTTTCTAGAATGGGCATTTGTTTTTATCCACCTTTAAAGATACCATAGCATATTTTTTATTATTTTAATCCTCTACAATAAAAAGCTTATTATTTCAACAATTAAAAGGCTACCTGGCTGCTTGCTTTTTATATGTGTCACTAAATCCTTCCTTTTCTTTCCAATAGAATTTTAAATTCAGCCTCTCTGGCTCACTCTTCATGCCAGCAAACACTCTACTTCAATCACGGCATTATGGCAAGCAATTACAATCTACTGCAATTACAATCCAACAGTGCATGCTGATTATGCTTGGTAGTGGCTGAAAAGAGCAAGACTTGTAACCTTCTGCTTCTGACCCCTCTCGGGAAAGTCAAGACTCCTTGCAACCACAGAATGGTATGTGCTATGCTGTCAGTAAAAGAAAATTCAGCAGCCAACTGACAGTACGAAAAACACCCTCATTAACTGAAGACCTACAATCTAAGAACCCTATAGCATTTATAGAGGCTAAAATGTATAGTAATGTATGAGGTCCTCCAACATTGCTATATTAAAACTTATTTTAAACACTATATACAGAGGTAACTAACTATCTCAATCCTTCGTATAATAAATATGAAAATTATACCCAAACTAGCAGCTGTGCCAGAATTTTCATAGTTATCCCTCATATTTTTTGAGCACTCACATTCACAGCTCAGCAACATCACCTACAGAAAAGGCTGTTTAAAACCTAAAATTTACGTTGAGCTTTAGTGACAGCTTTCTTTTAAATTTTAAGTAAGAAGTATTTCAATATTTTCAAGTTCCATGAATGCTCACAGTTAAAGGTAGCCCCGGCATTAGAGCACCCTTCCCACACACAACAACGAAATAGTTTCTTACTCCAGCTGGCTTCAAAAGCACTTTCTCCTAAACTAAGACAAACAGACCATATCTTCACACCGAAGAGAGTAAAGGGTTACATTTTAGAAGGCTGATAAAGTTCACCTGGCTTTTAAGACTTCATGTTGGTAACTGACATGGTTATACATGTATATTATAATGACTCTTTACTGTAAGATCATTCCACAACTTATTTCTCACGTTTCTGTATCTTAACGTATCTGGCTGAAGAAGTGCCACGGCTTTCAAACTGCAGAAACACCACGAAGAAAATGTTTAACAAAAGCTTTAGAACAGATTTAAGTGCAATGAAGAGTTGCTTGTTCTGACTTTCTAAACCTAAATTTCCTCTGACAGACATCAATACTCACAAACACTGCCTAAGCATTATCCACATCAATCAATTACATATACTGTTTTTTTCCCCTTTTAAATCAAAAGGATGTTTCAGATAGAGTGTGTAATAATTATTTTCAGACAATAAATAAAAACCCTATCACAACAGCTTTTGTCTTTGTAAGCTGTACACTGAAAAGCAGAATTTGTTTATCTTGACTGAAGATATATGGACTCTTGGTAATGGATCTCTGCCACGTTACCAGATCTGCTTTCTCTTTTCTCCAGCATGTCCTCAGTCACCATTTTTCAGGATAACCATCATTTAGTGACAGACATATTTTGTGAACAGCGAGCAGTCTGGCAATATAAGACAACTGCTTCACATTTGATTTTTTAAAAGCGCTCTTGGATTGTCTTAGGCAAAACTAACTGGAAAAGGCAGAAGGGAGGCCTCTGTGAAAGACAGGACATGATGTTAGGAAGGACTGCTATGCCTTGGAGGTGGGTACGGAGTTAGGTCTCATAAGTTCTGATCAGCCATGACAAGTCTACACTAAAAAAAGCAAAAGCATCCAAACAATGGAAACATAGTTCAGTATGAATCCCAAAATGCAGCAACGGAAAATTCTTCTGGTTATACAGGATTGTTATTTATTATGGCACATTCATCTCAAAGCTTAAAATGGAAAAGAAACAAATGCATATTTCGGTACCCATTGCTAAAGTTTTCTTCTGGGATACTGAATCTGTTTGTCTCTCTTAGTTTCTGTGTCCATAGAGTCTCAAAACAATGATCCACAATCAGTTCCTATTTTTTTCCAAGAAGCAGACATTCAGCTCTTGCAACTTATTTGCATGTCAGTCACACAAACTTGTTAAGATGAAATACCTTAACACCTTCTTCCCTATCCCTCTTTTTGCCTCATACTTACGTTCTGATCAGAGCCATTAAGAACTCTAATTCTCTGCGAAAGCAAACACAGGGATACTCCCTGTAACTGAGCAATTGTTGAGGTCAGGAGAGAAGTTTCCAGCATAGTTCTCAGTTTATGTGACCCCTGGCTGGTTTTTGGTACAGACTAAAAAGGTTATTTCGATTACAGTATAAATTTACAATGCCTGGGAACACCTTTGCCTGACCTCCTGATGCTGGGAAACAACCACAAGAGCAAGATGACTATGAAGGAGGATGATAAGAGAAAATAGTTTAACCCAAGGATATTGGCTTAACATGTGATTCTACTGCCTATTAATGCATACAAATTCTTAGAGCAAGAAACACTACCAGTGCAAACCTTTATGTTAAATTTGCAGTGTTGAGTCAGAGGATAAAAAAAAGAATCACCAGCAGCAGGACTTGTAAGAGGTCCCCCAGTGCCTCAGGCCCTGCAGAG
Source organism: Thinocorus orbignyianus (assembly GCA_013400375.1). Lineage (NCBI taxonomy): Eukaryota > Metazoa > Chordata > Aves > Ciconiiformes > Thinocoridae > Thinocorus > Thinocorus orbignyianus. The sequence continues at coordinate 219,624 of VXBW01001990.1, read as the reverse complement.
ACAAACACTGTCCACGGCATTGTTCACCAAGAACTAAGGTCATCACCTGAATGAGCCACAGTGATAAACCTGTCTAACAGGCTCACAGGAGCTAAAAATCTGTGCTCAGCTAATATGGCATTCTAATTTAAGAGGAGTGGCGGATTTTAAAGTGGCAATCCATTCATCTAATTTTAAGTATGAACACAAGTCCATTGTGCCAAATCCTCAACATGCACAGTCAGAATTAATTGTTTGGTGGTATATTCTGTGTATAGTTGGTGAGGAAGAATAATACATGTACACAGGACTAATCCATGTGAGGTAAGGAACATCGCACAACAGAGCAAGTAATTTCAGTGTTCAGCTGCACACCACGCATTTTTATTTCACGTTAACTTTGTTAAACAAGAAGCTTCACTGCCGTGCTGTGAAGTTCACATGTTCTTATATGCCTACAGAATATTGGTTTCATTCTTATACTGAAAATCTGCTGTCCACCCTATATTCTCAACAAGTGAGAGGATGGTAAAGAATTATTACTGCAGTAATGGGACTTACTGCTGTGTGACAGAGGATCCAGAATGATGCATCACAGTCGTCGTCACCCTGTGTCTACAGTTGTTACAAAATTCCAAAATTATAAGGACTAAGCACAAAGAGTGAGAGAGTAGGACTACTTTGTGAAAGCAGACAAAATTATAAGAAAGGTAGTAAGTGAATTATCTATTTGCGTTGTATTTACTGATATATTCATCATGTCATTAAATCCCATGTTCTGTCATAAAACTGCAGGACTCAATGTCGCAGGATGTAGGAAATGCCAAGAATGCAGATGGATTAGAAAGAAGATTAGATAAATCCACAGAGGATAGGACCATAGAGGACTATTAAATGTGATGCAGCCAACTGCTCACAGATGTTAGCAGAAAGATGAGGGAGTATGAAGGAAGACAACTCTTTACATGCTTTTCTTACGCTCTCCCTTCAGACATCCACTATTTATCATTATCAAAGCCAGGATGCCTTGCCAGACAGAGCTAGTAGAAAGCACTACTTTTCTTATAACCATGGCAAGACTTTTGGAAGAAGACATGAGTTATGGCTGACCAGTACTTTGCAGCAAATTTCATTCAGGGAGCACGCCATTGCAGATTGTACACCGATACAAACACAGAGACAAGATCTGCTGTCTTACTGAAATAATAGAAGGGTGTAGGCAAATTCTACAGCAGGTCTCCACAGATTGCAGTTTTGGAAATGAGCATGATACAACAACCAGTAACCAGTTACGTCCTTTTACAAAATTTTAAGCACAGACCATCCAACTATCTTTCTTCACCATTTGTCATCCATTACTGGAATGATCTCCACTCTACAAATCACTCATTCTTTCTTCCAAAGGGTCTCACACGCCTCATGAATTGATGGGAAAGGTATTACCAAGAACATGTTTTAATAGCTATTTGTTCCAGAGAGCATTTACCATGCCAGATGAAATGAAACATGTGCTGCCTTTCCAAGAACAGTCCAGATGCAGAATAGAGATTTAATACTTACCCACTAGCATCTGATTATGGTTATGCAGAATCTCAAACACCTCTTATTTAATTTATGACTTCTGAACCTCTGATTTGCCTTAGTGAGGAAGAAATGCATTAGACAGGGGTTGTAGAGGGATAAAAAAAAAAAAAGATATAACACACAATATGAATATGGATGAACCTCTCTGGTGTGGGAGGAAAAGTTCAAAAATTACGTTAAGTGAAGCATCTACTTGGAAGAGATGCAGTTAGAAAAAGAGGAAAACATAAAGGGGCTCCACCAGAGCCTGTATCAGTACTTAAACATAACCAGTACACTGAATATATGTTGTGCCTGTTTAATGGCTTATTCTTTAAGAAAGATTGTATTTTATTTAGTACACACCCCAAAAAATGTCTACCCATTCGAGGGCTTTAAAAAAAAGAACTGGTAAGAGTTAAAACATTAAAGCTTTCTAGAAATTGTTCATTAAAAAGTGATTTATTTATTCTTTTTAATCTGAAAGCTAACTAGCACACTAACTTTCAAGTATTCTGATTTTGTGTTATTCGCAGTTCGGGTAGCAGCGTTCACTATACTAGCATTCACAACCACACAGCCCAGGACCATGTAAAAACCCTCAGCATTACAAATTGAGCACTACATACACATGCATAATCGGTAACCTATCAGAGAAAACACCCACCAAACAATCTTGTGCTAACAGAGTACATGTTAATTGGGATTAATCCCAGCCACCATCAATGGAGATTCATTACGGTATGGGAGGACCTACAAGGCAGTCTTTGTTGGCTCAAAGATGACATATATATTTTGAATAAAGATCTGGAAATAAAACTAAAACTGACAAAAACCTGTAGTTAGCACAAGACCCTGCAGAGTTATAAATAACAACAAAGTCAGTGCAGCCATGCAGAACAATGTGGATTGTTCAGATGCAGTGGATCCATCTGACTGTTTAATGATTGCCAAATGCAGCCTCACATCAAACTGTATGTCAGAGAGAGGTCTCTAACTCAGAGCGCAGTAAAAATTAGAAAAAGGTCCCAGGATTATAGTTGATAAACAATGTTGACTCCAGTGTGGTTCTAGCTCACATACTAAAAGGAATAAAACCACGGAACTGTTTATTTCTGGACGTTGCATTGATAGTCTGGAACAAGAGTATCACTCACAAGCCGAAAAACCTTAAGAGTAGCTGAAGAAATACCAGGGAAAGCAGACAAAGGCCAAAATACTGAATTAACAGCCTTAAAATCTAGACTGCTTAAATGTTTCTACATTTGGCTTGAGTTTCAGTAACTCACAAGCCTCTACCAAAATGCACTGAAGACCCTAAATTCATAAAATCACAGAATTGCTGAAGTTGATAGGGACCTCGGGAGGTCATTCATCCGAGCCCTTACCCAACTCATGGAGGGTCACCATCTGCAACAGGCTGCACAAGGCCAGGTACAGGTGGCTTGAGTACTTCCAAGGCTGGAGATTTCACCAACCTCTTTGGGCAATAAGTAAGACACTATTCTTTACAGGACAAAACTGTCTCTATGCAAGTGTAAGTGCTTTGAGTGACTTGTGAAATCTAAAGTACTCATGAAAGGTATCTGACAGAACGACAGTATCTAAAAGCAAAAGTTGCACTTATAGAACAGTGAAATATTAAGAACAATAGTCCAGTTCCCATTGTTTGCATTTGTCTCCCTACATTTACCTTTGTATGAAAATATATATATTTTCTTTTAAGAGCTGTGAAAGCATTAGAGCTCAGACTTTATTTTAATTTAATTCCTTAGCTTCCTGCTGACTGTTTTCCACAATAGATACCTACAAACTGGCCTACTAAAAGCTAGCCTGAGATCAGAAACCATTTCTCACATACCACCAAAGCAATGCCAATTGGCAATAGCTTTTGATCAGTGTTAATTTTTACCGTGTTTGAATCTGACCCAGGAAGAGTGAGCAGAATGGCTGCAATCAGTTGCCTAATCCACTGAGAGTCTGCTGCAATTTTTATATTCTAAAATATTTTAAAGCAGTTGCTGTTTCTATTGGCTTCAAAACAAAACTGATCTAATCTTTTCTTGCTATTTTTTAGAAGAATGTCATCAGCACACGAAACTTAAAACCCACACAACTATGTTTCTTGCAGTCTTAAAATTCTTTTCACTTGTGACATTGTTCAGATATTTGATCCTCTCCCCACATACCATATTCCTCTTTGAAGAACAAGGACAACAGAAAATCAACAACCATCTGCAGAATCTTGAACTATTGCTCACCTGTGCTTTTGCCAATTTCTTTTCCAACAGGTCACGCTCCCTTTCTGTTTGTTGTAGACGTTTATTAAGCTCCACTATGTCTCCCTTTAATGAAGCCAGGGCTGCTAAATGAAGCTAGAAGACAAAAGGAAAGAAACAAATTAACCAACTCACAAGCCACAGACTGGTAGCATTTGGAAGAACAGGTATTATTGAGATAGTATTATACAGCAGCTACAATATCTGTAGACTTCTGCAGTAGTTAATAGGAACTTCAGTGTATGCTGCTAAACACCTTTTACACGGAATTCTCCTCTCCAGACACGACAGACATTCCCTCATCAGAAAACACATTATAAAGATAAACACAATGAAGCATAATTCAGCTGTAAATGTGTAGATTAGTTCTAACATTGGTTTAATAGAAGAAGCTTCAGTCTTGTGTTGTAAAACCTTACATTAAATGTTGACTCAGATTTGTTTTATAGAAGAAGGTGTTTTACATTTTGATGCCTCCAGACATACAGAGGTTATCACTTTGGTGAAGGGAATAACTCTATACATAGAATTTGGTTTTATTATGCAACTAAAGCTTACTCCACTTTGAGCCATGGCTCTGCAGTTCTCCTCGGTCCCACATCAGTGAGTTTCAATGATTCTAATCTATTGAAGCAACAAATGAAGAACCTGAGCTATTCTTTCTGCAGCAGATTATTTTGATGAAATACAGGTTCTTCATTTGCAAATACATAATGCACTAGGATGACTAAAACCACTTACATTAGGTTAGCTACATTAACTTAGAAATCAAGAACAATTCTTAAAAGAATCTTACCCCTGTAATTCATTCACTTTCTCTTCCTGTCCTTAAATATACTGTTCATCATTACACCAAAGGCATCAGCTAGAATTGAACATTCGGTATTGAAAACTACAACCAAAAAGTCCAGGAGGAAAACTAGCCACTAATACTTAAGTCTTTCTTCATAGTAGTAAAGAAACAACTCCAAATTATATCGGGTGAGAAAACAAAAGTGACCTTTCACACTGGACCAAATGATTCAGCACATGCTGCTCTGCTGCCAAGATTCAGGCTGGAACACAAACCCTGCTTCTAGTCCTCCAGCCTGTTTCAGTCCTTCATTCTGACATTTCATTGGGCAGGTCACTTACACGTTATTTTTCTTGTTCTGTTTCCAGTCAATCTGCTAGTGAGTCCTATTTTGGTATCAGATTTGCCTTTACAATACCAGAAAGCCAGCAAAACGATAGGTGTTCTCACGTTCTGACGTGTGAAAGCAGATGTGTGTCAGCAGAGAGACCAGATCATTTGGCAACAGCTCCTTCACATACAGTATTCCTATTGTTATAGAATAGGCCACCTCTGGCTTCAAGACAGAAAATGTAACTTCCTTGAGATTTTCAGATGAGAATTCTGCATTTTTAAGTGCAGTGTTACTATTTATGCCAGAAGACCTGGACATCCTCATTTGTGAGTCCAGTCAAAAGTATTTTTATTACGTCAGCTACAAAAATGTCTTATATGTGTGCAGTTATTGATTTGGGTACGTACACAATTTTACATTGCAGTGAGTTTAAGATTCTTTAGGCAGCCCCATTTTTCAAGAGACAAAACAGTAATTCAGGTCTGCTATGGGCATTTGCTACATAGCTTCTTTCAAGTAAGCATGACAAAGTTTACTAATAAATCCAGAAACAGTCTGAACATCTTTAAGTACACTTGGCCTTCAAGCCAAGGACTCCAGCCTACCACAGGAAGGTAAGCACTGGTTTTACAGTGTGGAGAAACAAGAACCAACCTAGTTGTATCAATCTGTTCATAATCTACTTCCAATCTCCAAGAAAGCTGGTGAATTTACAAGCCACTGTTTCATCTTCTTCCCTTAACAGAGGGAAGTGCTGCAAAGAAGCTCACCAATTTGTTCATCAGATCTTACATTCTTCACCATTGCTCTCAAATACATGCAAAAATGGATACAATTCTCTAAATTGAATAAAACAATGCTACACAGTCCAGTAAGTATCATTCCCTTTTGTACACTATAATTAAATGATCACCAGCTGTGGTTTTAATTAAATACCACACCAATAATGTCCATGCACATGGTGCTGTAATAGAAAAGGCCACTGTTAATCTAAAAATCTCAGAGAAAAACAACTTGTTCTCCAAACACTGGAACCAACGAGGTAGACTTCCTATGGATTTCCCTTTGTCCTCTTCCCACACTGCAGTCAGCTCAGCTCTTCTTCACATCCTCTAGCACACCCCAAACTGAGTAAGAAACAGCTTGAATATAGCTGTATAGTAACACTGCTGCCTGGCCCGGCAGCTCCTGCCAAACAAGGGTATCCACACTATGTCAGTGACAGCAGCTTCCCCATTCAACATAGTCTCCTCCAACTAACCAAAGAATTTATTTACTAATTCCAATGAAAGTTTGTTGCACCTTTTGCTATCCAGAATTAATCATTCTCTTCAATAAAATTGGACCAGTCCAGTTTCCAAGTACTAGTAAAATTATGCGGAAAACAAGGAAGTTACTGAAAGGGCAGACTAGACAACAGGAAGTTATCCCACAGAGAGGAAGGATGCTTGGGATACTCTTTGGCTTCATGTATGTACCCCATGCACGCAGCAGCAAGTCAGATGCAAGTGGTGCCTCCAACTTCTGCTGCAACACTCAGTAAGGTTAACACTGATAGAGTAATTGTGTACTCTTGGTAAAACCAAGCTCTCCTCCCCAGTTCCTTAAAAAAGGTGTTACACAGTATTGCTGCATCCTGCCCTAAAGCCTGAGCATTACCATAGACCCTGCTTCCCAGTGTGTTTGTACAGCACACAGCAGGGTGGGAACTGGAACAGGGATCTTTGGGTGTTCCTGTAACACGAACAAGGAAACATCCGAGCAAAGAGCTACAGTCAACAATACAGTCATTCCAGGAAAAAAAAAAATATCTTCTCACATTTAGCATTCTATTTTAATAACCCAAACTATTAAAGTTGGAAAGTTTCCTTTTAAAAATCTCAACCAGAAGGCAGTAGGTCAGTTGTGACTGTAACTCCACAGCATCAAATCGCTATGGGATATAGCAACCGAGAGAGGAGAATGGGGTATCCATATGGCATACTGCTTTTTTTTTTCCTCCTCTCAGCAAATGATGATAGACAAGGCAGAGTTACTATCACTAATATTCATAACAGACATTTATAGTTCAAGGCAGACCATCTCCTAATGACACAAGTTTATGAAACAGATCAAGACCTCAATAGTTTGTAAAAATTAACACAGACAGCAGAAAGATTTCAGTTTGTACAACGCATAGGTGTGAACCTTTAAGGAACAGCTCCCACAGAGAAATACTTCATTCATACAGAGAAATCAGTTCATTGTCAAAGTCTGTATTGTTCATAAACTTTATACTGATCCAGTACAACTAGTATTGAATTCCACCAGGAAAAAACCCACTATGTGATGCACTCAAACCATCCAATACAACAGGCAAGGTCAACACATGTGAGAGCAATGACTGAAATGGGATCAGACAAGCCAACCAGCTTGCCTCTCTACCACTGTCCGAGGAAATAAGGATTCTTTAGGAAAATAAATTAGATGCACAGTTGTAATAAAAATGCATCACCTATTTCAACTTAAAGGCTACAGTTCCTATGAAATTTTCAGCAAGGTCAACAGCAGGTTGCTTACTGAAACATACATTCATCACATTTTATATACAACACTATCCTGCCAGGTTTTTATATATTACACATATAATAATTATAATTTGTTATTATACATTTTAAATAATAAACCCCCCAAACGGTGTGTAGCATTCTATCTTTAAAATGCAAGCCACTGTACAGCTAAGTTTTGAAAACAATACGCACAAGCCTAGAAAAAGCAACCTCCTGACGACTCTTCCATCCTCCTTTATAACTTCAGTCTTTTCCCCATTATACCTGCTTCTACAAACCTTTCATACAATACTGTAGACATGATTTAATGACCTGTATTTTGCACAGTGCTTTCAACATTGCTTACATTGCTTTTGGCAATGGGCTTTGTGAAATAGTCTGTGTAGGTACAATTAAAAAGACTATTTGCTGGAAATCAGGTTTCTCAGTAATTTTGTGGGGAAATGAATACAAAAGCAGATGAGATAGTAAAATGAACTGAATGCCTACAAAGCAGGGCACTACTGACCTGTTAGTATTGCTGGAAGAGTCCTAAGGCCACGAAAAAAACAACAGAGAGATGCAAACAGCAATGAAGGAAGGTACTGAAAAAATCATAGGTTCAAGCACTGCAAAGCCGTACAATAACTCTTATACTCCACATTCTCCCCTGTCATTGTGAATTGTGATCCTCATCACTAAGTCTGACCCATATTTTTCTTTCCCTCAGCCTGGAACCAGACTAATTAAACCATATTGCTACAAACACTTGTACGCACTGCATATGTTTGCTATTTTCAGCTGCGAAATCACAAAAAGGACCTAAGTATATCCTTCTCTGTGAAGTCAAGGAACTAATCTTATCTTCTTCCTCTTGTTTCCTGCCTTCCTCAGCTGCGGTACTGCTGCACATCAGCCTGGGAACGGAAGTTCAGAAATGTGACCCCGACATAACAAGGGAGCCATAAAAACATCAAGATCATGGTAAGGAGATACCAAGACATATACCAGTATGAGGTAGTCAAACACCACAAGACCAACTTATTTGTTCTGTGTGTGCCTTCTGTAACTGACTAGTAAACCGCTACCATGGAAGGAGGCTCAGAGGAGACAGGCCACGTGGAGGGTAAATGTGCCTGTGATGCTTTCGGAAGAATGCAGGGTTTTACTGATCACAGCTGTTGCAGAGAAGCTGACTTGATCTCAACACCGAGGGGACATGAGGGTGGTCTTCATTCAATGTAAACAGCTATCAACAGCTGAGTGGATCAGCTGGCAGTGCAAAGGCTTCTCCCTGTGTTTATTAGAAGAGTGTGAATACATTTCTGCGTTAGCCAGACCAATGAGGGGAATGGGGTATACATGTGGCTCAGCATAAGGTAGTGTATAAAAATCAGAAAACTAGCAAAACAACTTCAAAGACAGCAATGGGCTTGAGCTGGCTTTAACCCCATGGATGCTTTCCTGGAAGAGACCAGGGATGCCCAGTACTGTGACAGTGAACGCACTGTAGAGACCGGTAACAGGAATCACACTGGTACTGTGGCTGAACCATGCACTGCAACTGCTGCAGTCTGCTGCACGCAGCTTACATTTGTGCTGTGTTTTCACCACAATTCATATTACTTTGCTAGATTAGATATTGGCTTTAGGGAGACCTGATAGCAGCCTTTCGGTATCTGAAGGGAGCTAAAGGAGAGCTGGAGGAGGACTGCTTGTTTGAGGGGTAATGGTTTTAAATTGGAAGAGGGGAGATTTAGATTAGGTATTAGGAAGAAGTTCTTTCCTGTGAGGGTGGTGAGGCACTGGAACAGGTTGCCCCGAGAAGCTGTTTATGCCCCATCCCTGGAAGTGTTCAAGGCCAGGCTGGATGGGGCTCTGAGCAACCTGCTCTAGTGGGAGGTGTCCCTGCCCATGGCAGGGGGGTTGGAACTCGATGATCTTTAAGGTCCCTTCCAACTCTAACCATTCTATGATTCTATGATATTGGGTGAAACATCAACTTTCTTCAAATAAGTAAACCCAGTATTAAACACGACACCCTCCAAATATGTAATATCTGAAAGAACCTGGAGGGAGAGTAATGGGCTCCAACATCCACTCCTCTCTTTTTCCCACTTCCATTTTCCATGGTTTTGTACAAACAGCCCACAACACAGACATTTTCTCCATATTGCTACTTCTTATTTTAATGACAAGCAGTATACACAGAAATACCTAATCAAATATTGAGAATGCTGCCTCATCTCTGAAAACCTCTCCAGTTTTTGGTGCTTTTTTTTTTTTCCTTTCAAATGACGCAGGACAGTACACTGAATTTGAAAAGCCAAGCTGCTTTGTAAGATGAGAGATAGGAAGTACAGAGAATTGCAGAGGAAATACAGCTAGAATCCAGGCTAAAACTGCAGAAAGGGCAAAACATTAATAAATACCTATACGTTGTATTTTCTGACATGCTTCTTCAGGGAAAGAGGGAAATATGACTAAAACTGACAACTGCTGTCAAGGAAATAAAAAGGTTTGTAACACCAGTTCATAATGAAAAACACATTTTGTAAGACACAGAACAATAAAACCTTGCCTGGATTTTGACTTCAGGAATATTAGGGCTGTAACTGTGCTGTGCATTGTGAACTTTCATTAAAGACAATAGAGAGCAGTATCAGGGTTAGCCCAGGAAAAGCTTAGACAAGGCTGGCACTCATCTGCTGAGGAAAATGAGACCGTCGTGCTGACACGTGGCAGATATACTAACAACGTGTAATAAAAGTACAAAAGGAAAAACTTACACAGAAGAAAAACTATGAAAGAAAAAATAGCAGAGGTTCACACATGCAGGAAAACCTTAAAAAACAAAGTAAAACCTAGGTAAACCTTAAAAAACTTTCTAAGAGAGAAATTGAAGATATGAAATTTGCGTTACAGACATTTGCTGTACATAAAAACTCAACGGCGTTGTCAAGTTTACATTTTATCAGAAGCACAGACCATCACTACTTGCCAATAATACTCTTGTTTAAAGTTATCATTAAATAAATGTGTATCTACTCTCATATATTTTCTTCTCAGTCCTACACAGTTTTCATGCCACCTTTTCCTGCTCTATTTTAATCATCCAAGTGATGAAATAAATGTAACCAAAGCCCATTTCTGTGAATGTACTGACAAGATGGGAAAAACTTAAAAGAACAACCATCTCACAGAATCAGTGACAAGAGAGCTTGATATTCCCCAGACAATTTCAGCTATATGATCTCTAGAGCACAGCCCTGAAATGCCACAGACAACAGCCCTTGAAGTAATTGCCTAAGGTGAAGTCAAAATGACTAAAAAAGTGGTACCACTGAACAGTTGGATGTGCCTACACACATGCTCTGAAACTACAGGTTTGAAACAACTGTTCTGCGCTAATAAAAAGCCCATAAATTTTTAGCGACATATAAAATGGACATTTTGTGACTATGCTGCTGAAGCCATTATAGTCACACTAAACATTAGACAGTTACTTCATAAGCTTGTGCAATACCAAACAAATAGTGTGCCAACACAAGCCACGATGGAGCCACCCAAATTCTAGAAAAACAAAGACCAAGTATTTGTAAGACATACTTTTTTAATAATGTGAAAAATCTGCAGAAGATGTGTTCAATCTGTTTGGATTATTTATTAAAAAAATTCAGTTTTTTTTAAACTGGAAATTGACATTTGCAGGCATTTGTGAACATTTCAAACCATTTTTTAAAACAAGCAAACACAAAACTCTCACCTTAACCATAGCAAAATCGTTTGATAAAGAAAATGCATTAGAAGATTGTTCAAAAAATATCACAGAACATGTAATGTAGTGGTATTCCAGTGAATAGGATCAGTTTTAGAAAGTATTAAAAAAAAAAAAAAAAGATGCAATCACGACAAAGATCTTACTTCGCAAAATTAATGCAACAATTCACACTTGATGAACGGAGCACGGTGCTAATTTGTACTGTTGTGTGTGCCTGTGGGCTAGACTAATAGCTCTAATTCTATTACAACAGATGTTTACACCTTTGTGGAAAAGAAAATTTTAGGTGATTTGAGAGAAGAAGGCTAAAGATTACACTTAAAACTAACAAAAAAGAGACAAACATCTGAATCTGAAGATTGCACAAAACAAGTACACTGTGCAAAGTTTACTCTTTTGTTAAGAGCCTTAACTGTCCCATTGCAGGGCAGTCCACCTGTCCGCACAGAAAGCCTCTTAACCTGGCTTTTGCAGCATGTATGAAGGCTCAGACCTGCTTTTGCTCTCCAAAGGAGCAACCTGTTGCAACCTCCAGTCCCAGTGAGGGAGCAAAGTAACAGTAATGCAGGAGGGAGAAACGGGGAACTGGGGAGACCACACTTAGGGCAAAATACTGTCTCCATTTCAACTCAGTTTCCACACGTTGTCTGCAACCACTGCCTTTCTTAAAGTAAAAATGATCAACTGATATTAAGATACCATTATGAGCTAGGGAGGGCTTGATATATCCATACTAAGCAGGATTTGATCCCACTTCAGTGAACTTAATTAGCATTCCTATCCTCCTTACAATTACTCTCCATGTAGTTTAAGTAAGACAAATGATCTCTTTTGTTTTTACCACTGAATTGATGGAAAGAGGAAACAGGACCTATGTTTTTTCCTATCTCCCCTTTTGCCCAACACAACTGAAGAAAATTAAGTGAGATCAAGAGACAGTCAACGAGATTCAGTGTGAGGTCCTCACGCCTTGTAAATCTCATGATACCAAAACCCTTTTCTCTGTTCCTTTCCAGTTTGCAAAGGACCACCACTGAGGCGACAGGAGCAGAAAACTCAACTCAAGAATGCACCCCACTCAATCCCCAGCATTTAGCATTAAGGTGACACACATTCCAGTACTGGATATGACAATGTCACACACAGGCTGTAAAGTCATCCACATCAACTTGTTTTCCAAAAGCCCCACCCTTTTCCGTGCCGCCTTAACTTGTTTCTTCAACTTAAGTCTCTTCCGACTGAGAACAACCTAGATCTTTCAAAACAGAGACTGCCACACAAGAGCCACTAAAAACCGAGACATTACTTATTATGCTAATCTAATAATAATTTTAAAAAGCATCCCATGGTTCTTGTGTTCTTCCCAAAACTTCTTGACCAGGCAATTATTTCTGATTTCCAAAGATAAGGCCGCAGAGTAGCAACAAGCTGGTGCTAGCCAAAATCTGATGCTTCAGCAAAGACAACCCCCACAAAGAACAAAAAACAGCCCTCCCCCCACAGCCATCAGCTAACTTCCCTCTAGAATATTCTTGTCCAATTGTTTGAAATTCATAGAAGGAAAACATCTTCCCAGCTTTTCTTAGTCAGATCATGCCCTAAAGTGCTTTATTAGAACATCCATTATGTAGCTTTCAAAACTACAGCTCTAAAATGATTTTTAAAAGCAGCTAAACAAACAACCAGCCCTCAGTTGTGGCAGCAAAATTCCCTAGATGAGCATGTGTTTGCTTAACAAAATACCTTCAGTTCAGTTCTTAATTACTTCAGCTTTCCAAGGTTCACTGCATCTCCAGACCTTCATATTCCCCCCTCACCCCCGGCCTCTTTAACCCCAGACTATCAGCCAGCCCCTCTTCATAGGGCTTCTGATGGCAACTCCTCCCACAACTCCTGCACCTGTAACTGCACCCAGCAGTTACACCTTCTCCAGGGTCAGTGGAGAACAAGCGGAGAAGGAGTGGAGTTCTCCAGTGACCTGCTGGCTTACAAGAAGGTAGTGTTTCTAAATGTTTTTAGAAAGATAACATACTGTAAACAAGACTCGTCTACAGCTTGTCAAGTATGCCCCACCTTCACATCCCTGGCTGTAAATCTCAGACTTGTCTCTGCCACATTTCCAGGCTACTGTCTCACTATTGCAGGTCAATTCTTAGCAAAAGTCACAGTCCCCTACGTCAGACTTGCCATTTTAGGCAGATCTCAGCTCTTTTTGCCCATAAATCTCTACCAGCCAACCAGTTCAAAACTGGATGAGCAGTCTCCCCAAGGGGAAATAACTTCCTCAAGCTCCATACAGGAAAAATACCTATGGTACTGGAACCTCAGCTCCCGCAGGAAGCTTCCACAACTTCCCTCGCCACAAGCCTTGTAGAAGTTATCTTTGAGTATTTCACTCAGAAGCAACATCTGGTGCATTTTGGCATTTCCAAACTTCTTAAGCCCTGTGTCTTTCATGGTCTGTTCTTTTCCATTACTTGGTCAATAGATCAGAGAGAAGCTGACTGATTTTACTGAAAGCTTTACAAATGGATGGCAAACTTGCAGGAGGCTTTGCATTACTTCCTGTTGAGTCTTCCCACTGCCCTGGATGTTATCAATGGAAGTAATAATTGAACAGAACAACAAATTGGGTAGAAAACAAGCATCATTGCAAAATATAGCCTTGATACTTCTCTGTGATGAATCAGTTTTAAAAATGAGTATGTTACAAAGAAAAGGTTCAAAAATACAGTTGCTACAGTACTGCTAGAGGAGCTGGTTGGCAACAGAAAAAGCTGAAAAAGCATCTGCTTAACTGGATTTTAGTACATCAATAATGAGCATTTGTTTTTTTATATTCAGATGAACAACCAACCTCAATTCTTCATGAAAGCATGTTAAATAAAGAAAACTCTCAAGCACAATTTCTATGTTTTATCCTAACAAACTCCCTTCCTTCTAAAAACAATTCATAGGCCTATCCAAATAAGTTCTTGCTCTCTATGGCATAACTCATTTCAAATAAGTTTCTCATTGAAGAATTCCACTTAAACCCTCTTCCTCTTTCGGGGCGGGGGGGGGAAATCAAGAAAAAAAAAAAACCTGCATTAATGAAAAGCACTTAGGATTTTTCTGCAAAGCCAAAGCAGTGAGTCAGGAGACTGAGAAACTGAAAATGCCCTCCACCATCTTGTCATCCTCCAATTGACAGCAGGTATTTGCACATTCGTTTTGGGTGCTAACCATGAGAAAACCTTACGCAAGATTTTTGCATGATGCTTCCAAGTCCTTCCTGATGTCAACTGCCTTTAAAAAGAAGCAGACAGCTCACAGATATACCATTCATGAACTAGACTTTTTGAAAGAAACTGTCTTTTTCTTTTTGAGTCACTATGTGGCTTATATTTTAAGTAATAGAACCTCCAGTGCACAAGCAACTGGAAAGGTCAAAATTAACACTGACAAATATTTATTATCAATTGCACCAGCACAGATACGTCTGCGCAGCTGGCCCTTCTGTCTGTTTACTGAATAGGAACTTATGTAGATAGGCTTTTCAGTATTTCAGTAACACCTGGATACATTGTTCCATTCAGGATAAATATTTTATCTCCTTGTGCACTGGACTAATAATTCAACACGGTATCTTTTTCTGTAGCATCATGCAGAGCATTTTGTTCCAGTGGCTTCATACTTTTTCAGCCACCTATTCAGGAGGCTTCTCCAAATATAAAAGCAAGCAGCGGTAAAACTTGTGGAGAATCAAGTGTAGCACGACAAAACCACAGTGGAACATTTTAGTCAACTAGTGATAGACAGCATCAAAAGTAATTCAAAGGTACAAGTAGGCAGTAACGACAAGCCTGAAGCTAATCAAACTAAGTGTCACTCATGAATGTAATGGTTAGAATTTTAGCCCAGTTCTCAACTGTGTCTACACAGCTCACGGGTGGAAAAAAGTTGTCTGGTAAATTCTAGTACAAGATTAAGTCTGCTTCTCATAACCTCTCCTCTGACAATGAGCTCATTTTTTTGTTCTTTTGTACCATTAGTTCAGATGCAGGGACTTGACAGATGAGCTTTAGCTCTTCATCAAGTGAGGATGCCTCCATTTTCTTTTTCAATTGATGTAAAAAACAATAAAAATCCCTTGTTCCACAGGACCTTTCCCCTGCAATTTCTCTGAAAAATAATAAAATTTAAGATTTAAATGTTTTAGGGTGTCTATTGGACACAATCTTCACTGGTATATACACTCAAAATTTAATTGCACTTACTGAAATTACAGATGCTTATAATAAGCAAAGTTGAAAGCTTCCAAGAAAAATTAAAAATGGCAACGGCGCTAACATTTTGAGATTAATTTATGCAGCACTTCCACCATTCCGTGCCTGCCTCTACTAAGCCCAGCGCAGGTTTACTCCTTATCTTGGACTGTGAATGTCAAATTTGACCCTCTATTTCACTCATACAATCCTATTAAATAAACAGGAGTCACATAGATATTTATGAGTCCAGAGCACAGTTCCATGGAAAGTGCACCTCCCATGAGACTGCCATTCTCTCCTTGAGTGTAATTTCCTTTGCTTTAAATCATCAAATAATAACACAAAAAACATTACTAATTCTCTAAGGAAGTCAGGACAGCATATGAAGTTACTTCTAAAGCATTTAATAAAATACATTTTTATGTTTATATCGTACAAATGCATGCCTGCATATGCACACATACAACAGAAAATCAGGGGTCATGATAAGACAAAAATTTATAATTCAGAGGCATTGTACATGTCACACATCCCATTTAACACTTCAAAATGTCTGCATCCTTCTTACGACCACTTTCACTAACACACACACAAAAAGACTCACTGTGAACACGGCTCATAAAGAGCTTTCAAGCAGTAACTGGCACTGCTATAAATCTACATAAGGTTCAGGACATAAATCTTGTGCTCTCTGCTGCCCATATAGGAACATTAAGCTTAAGAGGAACGCAACACACTACCTCCTTATCTGTTTAAAGTGGGGCAAATATTTTACTCATGTTAATTGTCCTGACAGAAAAGGATCAACACAGCATTAATCCATTTAACACATGGCTTATTTTTCACCCCTGCATATTATATAGGCCCAATGCTTGCTTGTGTTAATTCTTCATAAAACATGTTCCTCACTCACAGCATTCCCGTTTGTACCTTTATATAGCATGTGGCATATCGCTTACATAATTTAGTAGAATGAAAGTGAAGTTACCTTTTCCATATTCCATGGCTTCACCATTTATGTAACATGATACTTCACAATTCGGGTTAAGAGTTAAATTGCCACATTATTTCATTTTTAGTTTACATTCTCAAAAATAGTTTCTGTGGGCTCTAAAATCATGATATATTAAAAAGTATTATATTTAACATAGTTTTAATAATGAAACAGTAACCACTCCAATCTAATTGAAGAAACATGAGTGAAAAAAAAAATAGGATCATATTTTTTCCATCTTAAAGCGAGTTTCCTGGTTCAAAGAGCATACTTACGAAGTGCTGTATCAGGGCAGTCCAGCATTGTGCCTCTGAGTGGTGAACCACAGAAGTTGAAGAAAAAGCAAAAGGACTGAGTATACATTTGTAATGCTTCCCCAGTATCGCTTTGCATGCTCTGAACCTCAAGGATAACTTTTGTCCCTTTTAATCACCTTTGTATCTCTCATGAATTTATAATGCTCTCAAAACACATACCTCGTTTTCTCCCTTATCATCTGAGGCTGACGTGCCTTGATCTATTTAGCAGAAGGTGTTCTTTCACTTTTGATCCTCCCTCTTGCCTTTCGGAAGCACTCTGGTTTTACAGTTCTGGTGCTCGACACATTACAGCCCTGCGGGACAGTGCCTGGCCCCATAGCTGACAAGCCTAACCATTTTTTGCTGTCAGCAACCCAAACCTATGCATATACAATATCACTGGACTCTGCTATATTAGCATTTGGGTCAATCTAGCCCATATATAAGCAATCCTTGCGTTCTCAAGTATATCTCTGGGGTATATTCTATGGTTCTTTGTGCTGAGAAGTTCGAAGTTGGTCTTTCCCCCCATCTCAGGTAACTCTATTAACTGCAGGAAAAAAAAAGTTCATCTTCAGGAGAAAGCAGTGGGAAAACCATTAATAGATTCCTCTCAACAACGTGGGTAGACTCTAGTTTACGCTAAAGCATTTCTGGGGCTTTAATAATTATCCTCCACCACAGGCACAAGCATCAGTTCAAAATGCAGACACGGCATCTGCTGAAAGGTTTTGTGTATGAACACTGGTAACAATTGCTGGTATGTAAATAGGAACACAAGACACGCCTATGCACAGGACAGGTAAAAAGAACAAGAAGCCAGCTTCCAGGTGACAACATGATGGTATGTACCAGAGACGACAATCACCTGAATCATTCATATGCTACAGAGCTGTGGATAACTTGACTTTTATGTTGCTGACATCAGTGAACACATTTTCATTCCCAGTTTGACAAGTGCCATCAGAAGTAGGCAATTCTGGTGAATCACTGACACATACGGCCAGCATCCATCCTGAGCAACATTCCTCCACTTTCCAACAGAGCCAGCTAGCTCAGCTAAGCATGCCATTAACACAGCTGTGTTGTTTCAATATTCAAGCTACAACTGCACTGTACCACGCTGACTTAACTGTAACCCCTGATGTGCACACAGCGAGGCCAAGGGCATGCAGGTGGTTGCACCCTCCCCTCCAGCCTAACAATTCCAGCCTGAACTCTCCCTTCCTTCCCTCCTGCCAGTTATGATTTCTCCCCCCTCAGGGATCCAGGCCTAGAATACTTTTCTATGTCCTTTCTTTTCTGGACTGTGGATTACCTCCATTCTTCTCCTGTTCCATCTCTTTACCAAGGCTGCCAGAGATGGCTCTGTGAAGACCAAAGCCTGCAATACAGCAGCTGCTTCCAACAAGCCCTGGGGTCTCTCTGAGGATGAAATTAGCCCCTCATTACCCTCCCCTGCTGTTATGCACCGATGCAGCTATTTACCTAATTGCAGGGATCAATTAATATTGTCTGTGTTTGCAGGCACTATTTTTGCCCATTTCAGCCGCAATGCTGAGTGCGCAGCAGAAGCAGCACTCTCAGCTGCCACAGCTATCTAAAGCCCCAGAGAGCATAAAATCTTGATGCCTCTTTCTAGAAATCAAAACTGATAAACAGATATTTTTAACAAGGCCTTGTGACAAGGATCATATTCAAAACAGCAAGGGCCAAGTCTGAAATCTGTTACTGCTGGAAAAGAGCAGCAACATAAAAAACTAAACTGCGATTTTTTATTATTTTTTTTTAACATATCAGGAATTGTGGAATGCTTCCTGATTAAACTTGGCTGAAATGCATCTAACCGCTGAATCCCTGCTGAGATAAGTTCACTTTTTTTAAGTAAGTGATGATGCCTGGAAACTAACATTACACATGCTGTCACTAAGTCTTCACAAGACTATTCTTACTCTGTGGTAAGAAGGTGTTCATTTCTCCTCCTCCCAAACCCAACCCATCACCTTTCTCAGTCCATTTTCATGTAACATAAAAGCATTTTGTCTGTTTGAAGGACCTACACAAGAAGGTACTGCTGGCTACCTTTAATACATGGCTATGCCTCAGGTGTCTCATCCAATTTCTCGGAAGTTGAACCTGCCATTAGATGGACCCAGACTGATTTTTACACAAAACTATCACTAAAAAATAGCCAAGCTTGAAACAAGTTGCGCAGCTGTCACTGAAGTACAGGCATCAAAGCTGCCAAGTGTCTACTCAGGTAGCAGCAGGAACCCTCCAGTGCTGACAAACCCGACCTTGATCAGCCAGATGTGCACAATCCCTCCTCCCACTCTCCCTGCACTCCTGGGAACAATCACAGGAGTGCATTCAGTGCTTGGTACATGGCGTGCCATCCTAGCAACTGACTTGCACCATCACTGCTTCTTTTCCTCTAATCCCACCAGAGGCGATTTCTGCATTGGAGGAAATCTCACCGCAGAACCTGGGACTCATGGAGCAAACTCCTGTCACCACACAACTGGTTCTGCAATATATGCTTAACTGCTTACTCAATTTCTCTACGTGATCCTAAGACTGTATTTGAGGCTCTTCCTTCTATCCATGCAGATCGTGAAATTTCTGAGAGGGTAAAGACTGGGGAGCAAACTAAAAGCAAGCCAATGGTTTCCTTCTGAAGGAAGAAACCTTACCTTGTGATCTCCAGACAAAGTTCCATTTCAGTCACTGAGCGCTCCTGCAGACTCAACAACTAGAAGGGTAGAACTGCAGATGCCACTGTGAATTTGCTCTTGCTTGAGCCACACAATGGCGTATGTTCCTGCCAACTTGGTTGCACTGACATCAACGTAAGACAATCTAACCAGCAGGAACCCAAATGTCCACTAGAACAGAGGGAAAAACAGGATTGGATTTGACCCAGAAAAAGGGGAAAGTAAGTAATTTTCTTCTTTTGTTCTAAGGTTCCAGAACCAGATAGTGTATTTGACAGTCACTGACTGCCACTCTAAATAAAACATACTGATACACACTACATATTGCTAGAATAAAAAGGTGTCAACCTCTGTTAGGACACTCTTTGAAAGAGCTATTTCTAAGGCCTGGACTGAAACAGAAAGTTTATAAAAAAACATATCAAAACAAACTTCCACAGTGAAGAAAAATGCAAGTCTCAGTCCTACCGTTCCCTTTCCACTTCAAAGAAATTGTAATCTCAAAAGTGTAATTGCACATATAGTGTGGTTTAGCTGTCAAGGATATGTAAATTTCAGTGCAATTTTTCACGTTCCTAATATACCATATATCTACACTCAGTCAAACTTAAGTATAGGTATTTCTTGAAGGAAAGGAGGTGAGGGGTAAGAAGGGAAGAAATATCTTCTCAGTTTGTGTCCACCAACTACATGAGATTCTCCAGTTCATCTGCTTAGGTAACTCCAATAGAGTATTTCTGTAAATGTAATTTGTAGTGCCCTTTAATCCTGTTATGGAGATTTCCCATTTTTCCAGTTTCAACAGCAGAGAACCAGAGAAATTTACAATCTGCTTCTCTGAGGTCTGATCATGCACAGTTCATACGCACTCAAAACCTCCACTTAAGCCCCATTTATATACCTATTATGAGACTGAAACAGCCCTCCTTGGACCAGCAGAACATTACACAGTCCCCTCAAGGTGCTGTGGATCAAAACTGTATTCGTATTAACCTAGCTGAAACTTTTCACTGAGGTCAGTTCCTCTGCCTGGCAATAGTAGAAGATTCAAGAGTAAGTCTGCAAGAGTGCAACAGGTAGGATACCACAGGAGCCCTTATCTCCCCAATCTTTCCCCCTTTTCTGCATTTTCATCAGAATAAATGACAGTTTGGGCCGCTGTTAGAAAACAGAGCAGGAATGCTTATACCTTGTACCTAGCTGAGCTTTTTCTGAGTCACCACCATCCAAACTCTCCAGAGGTGGCAGAAAATTCCTAACACCTATTTTATGGCCGTCCTTGCAGGCAGAAGCAGCTGGCTGTATGATTCAGTGCTGCCCACCAGCCACACTCTGGAATGGTCAATTCTGCCTTCTCTTCCCTTTTGTATGAAGATGCAGCAACAGCAGCTCATGGTTTCCTTATCGGGCTGTGCACAAACACCCTGCAGAGACATCCAGCTGTTGGGCTTACACACACTTCCCCTGTAGTCACCCCCATTTTCCCCAAAGGTTGTGATGGCAGACTGTGCAGACGTGGTCTGTAAATAGTGCTGTGAATTAGACCACCCTGTTCTGAATTAATAAACTTGAGTTTCCTGAGATTTAAGTTAGCTGCTTTTCTTGAGTAAGGACATCAAGGGCTTTTCTTCTCTAATTAATAGCAAATGTTCCATTACATTAAAAAAATCAGAAAATAAGACAGAAATCTGGAAAAGAATTCGAGGACAGTATAAACCAGATGGCTCTAGGCAAGAACATTACATTTAAACATAAACATCTTTCTGCACAACTCATGCACATTTTTGCCGTGTTACTGACTTAACTGTTCCAGAGTTATCCCATATCCCAGAGCTATATACTGCAGGAGATGTAAATGTTGCACAATCAGCCAAGGGAAAATTAGGGTTTGTTTTACATCCTCAGTTATGTGACTATCATTGGACAGATTTGAACTGCCAAAAAAAATTATGGAAACTGTGAGAATCAACCACCCCGTCTGCTCTACCCGCTCCTCAGCCACAGGCAGAACATACGCAGATGGGAACGTCCCAACCCTCTGAAATCCCAGCAGGCCCTAGGCATTGTAGCTAAATTTCTATCCAAGCTGATTGTGGGTCTCTAATATGGGAGCCGTTTCTCCCACCAGTCTGAATCATCCAATTTGAAACTATTAAATCCTCCTCCTCCACACTCCCCAAAGACCATGGGAAGACCAGACACTCTTCCATGCCCAATGTGACAGAATTACACTATGACTTTTCAAACAACTTAAAAACACTACTAAATGGCATGAGTTCTATGAAGAAGTCCTCAACTGCCCTTCACTTATGTCTCTCAGCTAGGTAAAACCAAAATAGTAATATGGTATTTAACTGATGCAGTTTACATTCTACACTAAAAAAACTCACAAGAACAAACCAAACAACACTCCCCATCTCCCCAAAACAGTAACAACAAAACTCAGATCATTTAATATTCTTGGAGTCCAAGCCATTTAGTCTGACCTTCCAAATGACACCAACAATAGCATTAGATCCAGAAAGTGCCACATCACATTTAAAGACAGAGTTGGGAGGCTCATTACTGTCCATTCTTCTGAATTAAAGCCTTCAAACACCACATGCTACTGGTTAAAGATCCTTGGGATTTCCTATGCTGAGTCAGAAAAAGAAAAAAACAACTTAAAATTCTTTGAGTGAGAAGTACCAAATAAACACTTTACAGAAGTAGGTAATGATATTTCTCTCCACGGACAAGAATAAAAGAGGTCGGTTTTCTTTTGCAAACATCAGCCAGGGAATGGCAGACCTGTCCCTGGAAGCCAGGTGTTTCATTTCCCAGACCAGTGCTCTAATCATTCAACCATCTTGGTGCCCAGTGAACTTTATGAATATATTTTGGCAAGCACAACATCGTGTTAACACTGCTTACTGTCCTATTCTACTGTGCATGAATTATACACTACAGCACTGATATAAAAATGGTTAGTTCTTAGAAACTAATAAAACTCTAAAGTCGATGCTCTTTTTTTTCTTTTTTTTTTTTTTTTCTTATGAAAAGCGAGGTGACATTGCCGGGTTTTTGGTGACAAATAATGGATTTTTTTATATCAGGACAATGGAATTAGCAAGCTTATTTTGAAATAGTAATTGAGAAAATACATTTCATTCACACAAAACCACAAACGCACCAGTGATTTTATCTGTCTGAAGCAAAAACATGGAGGGAAAGAAAGAAAGGCTTTTATTCTTGTACTACAATGAATATGAAAATGAGGCTTTTTTCCATTGTAGATACTAAAATTCGGTAAGACTTTTTGGGAAATTGTATTAAAGTCAAGATATTTCAACCTGTCTTTGCAGAACAAAGAAATGAGAAAAGCTTAAGCAGCCTCCCTTATGCTAGAAACAAACAAAAAAGACTTTATAGATCATCACTGTACACCTTAAAATATTTTAATGCAACAGCTATAATGCAGACGAGGAACTAACCTAAAAAGGAACAAAGGTACATGGAAGCTACACTGAACGTTAGTTTCCAGAACAGAGTACGTAAAAGGGTCTGTACATTATTTATAGTTAAGAAAGCGGGATCTCAGATGGAAAGTGAAATAATAGCTATAGCTCCAACTTGTTCACATTTCATGGAAGCTCTGTGGTTGCTTCAGAATGCCCTGTTTTCTATTATAAATTAATCATAGTAATGTGCTCTGTTGTCAGACATCATGGAAATACAGGGCCAGCTGACAAACAGAGTCCTTACCCTCATTTTAAAAGATGACCAAATTAGTTCTTCACAAAGCACCCATCAATAGATAAAAATACATCTGTCCATGTACATAAGAGGCACGATTGGAAATGCAACCTGGAGTTTAGCAGACCTATGAAACTAGAGCTAATACAACATACTTACTGTTATTTAAACAGGGAAGCAAACCCTGCTATGCAAGCAGTCTGAAAGACCAGCAGCGGTGTAAGGCTGATGAACTGTATAGAACAAGAAGGTACAGAACTGTAGAATGGTTCATGCTGGATGGTAGGTCTCCAGCCCAGACTCCTGCTCACAGGAGCCCAAGTTGCTCAGGACGTTTTGTACAGTGGGATCTTGAAAACGCCCACGTATGAAGTCTGCATAGTCCCTCTGAGTGACCACTTCACCTGCCTGACTATCTTCACAGGGATATTTTCCCCATATACTCAGTTAAGCAATTCATGCATATTGTCTATGCACCCTCTTGCTGTGCACCTCAGCAAGAGCCTGACTCCTTCTCCATGATAACCACCCCGCCGGCACAGGGGCTGCTGTTATATCTACCTGAAGCCATCCTTTCCTCAGACTAAACATGCCCAGATGCTCCCACAGCAATTGCTCCAGCCCCTGACCATATTAGTAGCCCTCCACTGCACTCACCCATCTTTATGGTACTGGCAGGCCCCAAAATGGTTGTAGAATATAACTGACCTAGAGTGCAAGGCACAACTGATATAAAAACACGATAGCTTTTATTTGTTAGCTAAACAGCTTCACCAACAATGCTCAGCTGACTAGAGGTAAGAAAAAAAACATCGGAAGTAATAATGAAAAAGTCTTCCCAAGCACCCTTATAGAAATGTAATAAGGCCACAGAGGAAGAGGCTTCACTTCCACTCTGCCACCACTACTTTATTAAAAGACAAAACACCCCCCCCTACTCCCAGTCAGACAATCAAACAAAAAAGCCCTAGATGTTGCAACCACAGAATTCATCCAATTTAAGTAGAACCCCCAAGTGTCCCAGGAACACTTCATTCCTAATTTAATTAACTCACACATGGACATAAACAATGCCACAATACAGTAAACAATCAAGGTACTAAGCTGTGCAGAGGTATTAACTAGCAAGTTCCATTTTATCAAACTTCTTTAATACCTATGAAAGGGAACTAAAAGTGAACTAATGACATCCGCAAATGAGAGCAAGCAGGGTGGTGCTGGAAACGCCAGTGAAGACTGAGTAACAATACAAAAGACACGCAAAGATGTTTTGGAAATTAAAGTGAATTTGGAAGAAGGCCAGATAACATAGATGAGGGGATATTACTCTAAGAGTGAGTTAACATGTAAGAGGGCCCTGAGGGAGGCACAGAAGCAAAGTGAAGCAGCAGGAGAAAGAACTGTGTCTTTATGGAACAGATCTTGTTTGGGAGTCAAGAGGATGACAGCTCTTGTCTGCGCAGCTCAGGTAAGAAGCCATATGGAATAATCTGTTCAGTCCTGAGACACTGAATACTGAGCAGAGACTGAGGTACTGAGGGAAATTCAGAAAAAAGCCAAAGCAATGAGAAGCATAAAGGCACTGACCCAATTGCTTTGTGCGTCCCGTCTGTCTACTCTCAACCGCCACTTTCATCACAGCAGATGTGCACATCTGTGAGGCAAGCAAAGTTGAAATGCAAAACCTGGTTAAACAGCAAGGAGCACATGCAGCTCATTCCAGGGCATGGAACCACTGAGAAAACGCACGTTGGCCCACAAGAATTTAGATAGGGAAGAATAAGAAAAGGATGTGTATCACGATTTTTTTTCCTGACTATACGAGTTCATTCAATTCAAACAACCTCCCAAGAGACACTTGAGTTTCCATTATTAAAAACATGTTGAAGAGTTGGAAAAGGTTCTAAAATGGCACACAGGCGTAGTAGACAAAGATATCCTGCACCAACTGCAATAGTGGAACAAATAATGTCTGAGGCCTCTGCCACAGTGTTCTACGATGGCTTTAAAAACTGCCCCTGCCTTTAGTCCTCTTAATCTCTTTAGAAGTTAAAAGTATAGGTGAAAACAAAACAAAACAAAAAAAAAAAAAAAACAAACACCAAAACGAAACAATAACAACAAAAGAGGAGGAAAAACTGCACAAGATAAATAGAAAGCACAGAATTATTACATCCCCAAAAGCCTTAAGAAATACAAATTACATTTAGGACAAAGAAAGCTTACCCATACAACTGATTTATATCAACAGATCTTTATTACTGTGTTACTACCTCTTGTGCATAAACTAATAGCTTCTATTAAAGTACATTTCTGTTAAGAATTACAGACTCATGCCTGAATTCTTTAGAAGAGCCACAGCTGTCATATATGAGGAACACTGTGGGAAAGCATGTAAATCCACTTACTGGAGAGCATAGTATAGTTTTGACTGGCATTCTCCTAATCTTGCTTTAGGTTGGTGTTATTTCTGGCACACTGCAGAAGGTACCTTCAGAAAGCCTGCCCTTCTGATTCTCTCTCCCATCTTGCTGTGGGGCAGTGAGCAAGGGACCAGCCAGGAGCTTTGTGGTCAGAGGGGACAAGCCACCACAGTGCTCTGCAGCATGGAGCAACCCAGGGCATTCCGTGGTGAGAGAATCTGTATCACCTGCAGCAGCACCTTGATCTCCCTTCCTCCAAACAGACTTCTGAAGAGTAATTTCATTTCAGTATGTGACTACAACAGCAACAATGACAAAGGCAGCAAATGACTAAGGAGAAGCAGGAAATAACTGAGTTCAGTGATTTTTTTTTTTTTTAAATCTACCTAAATTTAAGAACTGAAAAGGCGTGCTAATCCAGCCTGTTAAAATGAACTTTCCAAAACCTAAGCAAGATATTATATAACTCACCGAAACACAGAAAAAAATCCTCTATGCCAGAGGAGGAGACTTCAACAATCAGCTAAAAATAGCTTCTAAAAAATGAGGGAGTTCACTTCCAAATGAGTGATCCTGACTTTGCTGCTTTCATGTTGGCAGGAACCCAACTCAGCAAGGAAGAGGTTTGCCTCTGCAGGTCTGACTAATGTACAACTAATTTCAGAGAGAAGCAACTTGGAAAATCATCAAATACCAATCTGTTCTTTATTCTGTAATGGCCAGAACACAAAATGACTTAAGGGTATAGCACATAGGGGTCACATGCACTGCAGCTTTTCAGAACTCGTTTGAAATGAGCTTTAGCACATCCAAAAGGTTCTTTCTCTTGGAACGAAAACTCACAAAAGGCCATGGCTATAAGACTTCTTCCACATTCCTTACAATTAAACTTTTGTTTTTATGGAAGCTCAAAAGGAAGAAAAAACTGGGCAAAAACGACAGCAAAACTAACTGTCAACTCACAGAGGAAGCCAAGCAAGCCCAGGAGATTCATGAACTTTGGATCGCAATCAAGAGCACGGAACCAGCCTGCAACAGTGAAACAAGACCCAGTGAGAAGGTGAAGGGGCAAACATGGCCTCTGTTGTCAGAGAATGGCATCTCTTTCTGAAAGGCTTCTTCAGAACAGAACAAGACTCTCTGAGCTGAGACATTTCAAGGAAACACCTATTTCCTCAGTTTTCACAACCATCCTTCATGAGTCACTAGGGAACTCCAGGGACTGCAGCTTAAGCTCAGTTTCTTGTTACCAGTGTGTACCTGAACCTTCACACACCCCACAGATCTACGCTGCTGTTTCCTACCTGCACCTGGTCTGCAATCAGCCTCACACTGTACTGCCTCCTCTGTCCACACCACCATTGAGGAACGTATCCATGACCTCTCTCTTTGCCTG
>VXBW01001990.1:158789-187043 GCA_013400375.1 Thinocorus orbignyianus | reverse complement strand
TGTTGCCGACCGGAGGAAGGACCGGGGGTGGCGGGGATGGGGGGTGGTCCGCAGCGCCCCCCCTGCCGAGCGGGCAGAGCCCCAGGCACAGCTCGGAGTTGTGTCAGCAGCTGCCTGCCTTCCCCTCTGGAATGCCTCTCTTGCTCATGAGCGTCTGCACGGTATGTGTACACATCTCTGGGAGAGGAAGGGGCGAGAGCCAAGTGCCCCGGGAGGAGAGGAGTGGCCAGGCCAGCAACTAGTCCTTTGAGTGCACCCCGAGTGAAGTGCCATGCTCCAGAAAAGTTGCCCTCTGCAAAGAGGAGGAAAACTTCCCCTCCTTCGTCATCTGCAGAGCTCAGGCTCCCCTGTATCCCCTGTAGGGGACCAGCATGAACACCCATCAAGGCATCTCTCGCTAAGTACCTTCAAGCACGTAAGTTCAATGCTGGAGAGGCACTTGGCATAATTCTGCATATTGGGCCGTTCTTTTCTCTCAGTACCTTCTGCACAGCCCTCTGTATTCTCCAGACACTTACTTCTGCTTCATTTACAGTTTGTACAGAATGTCACAAAATGCAGCAAAATACTGGTTATTTGTAAGAATCTCTATTTTCCTGTTTCTTTATGAAAGCTCCTTATCCACATGAACAGGAAACCTTGTGGTAATCAGCCTCCTCCCTTTTGTTAAAAACACTGATGCTGACTGCCTGGGAAGCAAAAACAAACCCATCCTGAGTTCAAAGGCATTTCTGCATTCCGGTTGTTTCTCTGACAATGCTACATTACAGAGCAGCCAATTATTTTCCCCCGATAGCAAAGCAGCAAACCACTTAAAAACCCCACACCATACACACATTAAACAAAGCTTCTCATATCTGCTTCTGAAGAACAATGCCCTTACCTTAATAAACTGCTCACTTGTCCCATTAGCGGTGCACAGAGCATCTTACGTCTAACAAACTGTGATTTTTTAATCAGTGCAGCTTAATGAAGCATTAGCTCCTATCACACCCTCAGTCTCTGCAGCATAGGAAATACCTCAGCTTCAGTCTTCTCTCTGAGTAGAGCCCTTGCCCTCAGTCGGTAAATGATGAACATGTGACAGCAGGACTTCTCCATCGAGACTCATCTCATATCAATAAGAGCTTTCAGGATGACCCAAACCACAGATTACTTTACGTCTCAATGGTACTTTGCGGAGCTTATCTGGAGGCTGGAGAGTGTTCCCTTTGCATATCACATTTCCAGATTAGCAAAAGATTTATTTTCAGGTGCTCACATTTGTAGTAAATGTCCAAGTAACGAACCTACAGTAATAAACACACACATACAACAACAGAGGACAAAACGCTCTACAGTTCAACATAAGGTTAGAAGTCATGGATTAGAAACAGAGGCCTAAAACCATGACAAGGAGAAAGGGAAGCTATTGTTTTAATCTAAAGACATGCATGTTCATCTGGATTTGCAGTGCTGAATACCCCTTTGACAAAACAGTGACATGTTATTTAACAGGGCAAATTACAACACACAATTTTTCAATTCAGAGGGCAACTAGAGGATACTATACAAAGTGTAAAAGCACGACAGAAAGATATTCTCCTTTTCTGGGATGTATTTGAGATCTTAAACCTTAATCTATAGTTGTCATCATCATTAATGAAAAAAAAAAGAAACTGAAACCATGAAATACACAAGAGGATCCTAAAACTCAGCAGGAGACCAATAAAATGAACATAGAGCATCGTCAATACTCAGCTTACAAATGTTACCAGGCTAAAATCCATTCTAAATAAAATTCTGGGTTCCAGATACTGGTACCACAGCCAAGTTCAGTATATCGCACTGCAGACTGTCATATTACTATCCACATATGATCCTTTATATTTGAAAATGCAGATGTTTATCACTGCTGCTTGCAAGCCTTTGTCTAGAATGCCAACCAACTAGTGGTCAGACTAATAACTTTGTTTCTCGTGCAAAAAACATTACAAAGCACTTTCTTTGCCTTCCTTGGGAAGGAAGCTACTCTAAAAGAGTCAGTGATTTGCTAGAGAGTGCCCACCTCTTGCACAAATTGTCACCAAAAAATTTGCATTAGTTGGCATTGGATGGATGATGGATTTTATCACAAGCTTGGTTTGAATATGAATGACAAAATTCAGTTTTGAGCTACTTTTCTGAAAACTACATTCCCTAAATACATACACTTGCACATTTGGAGTTAAACACTGGAATACACAAATACATATATGTTGCTGTTATAAGCAGTAATTTGGAAATTTGAATACTGTAAAGAAAATTAAATTTGGTTACTTCAATATTAGCAACATAGTTAAACAAAACTGAATTATTTGACAGTACTTCTGTAAATTATGGCTGTTAGCTGTCATGTGACAAGGAGCTTTCTTGGACAGACTGTTTTTTGGAACTCCCAGCCTCACCCACCAGGTGAATGGCACTAGCAGTCATTCTAGGTTTATCTCTCTAAGCCATTGTCTCCATATACATTCTTCAACAGTCCTGCCTTGCAAGCTTTTACCATTACACGATTTAAAAAAAATAATTAAGCCCTTATGTTTTCACATAGTCCTGCTGTTCTACTGTGCCAGTATTAAGTGCACAGGTATCTCCAGTCTATTCTTCATAATTTCTCTGTAATTGCTCCATTTCAAAGCTGTTTCAGACTCTGCCCCTGCCCCAAGTGCCGTACTACCATTAAGTTGTGAATTTGTGACACATGCCAAGTTCTGCTTCCAATTCCCTTTCCTCATAACTCATACCAGCATGCCTCTGCAACCCTGAGGAGCTCTTCTGGGTTCATGACCAAACTGTGACACTTTAAAAGGCGGTTTAGATGATGTGCAACTTCTCAGGATTTGTTTGCTTCAAACATTTGTGTGCACAAAAAGCTTCCTTCTGGGGTTTTCCTCCCATTTTGTGCTATAAATAAATAATAATCAAACCAACTGAAATCAGTGGAATAAAGCTGTTTAAACTGCTTCCTAGTAACTAAAGTGAAAAACTCTCCCCGATATCATTATTTAAAAGTATCCTCAAAGATACAAGGTTCTGACTAGCATGTTGACAGTCAAAGCACTTTACTATTACTGTTCTGAAAGAATCAGACCAGAGGCAGGTGCTTCTGACAATAGTTTAGAATCATAGAATCACAGAATGGTTAGAGTTGGGAGGGACCTTAGAGATCATCAAGTTCCAACCCCCCTGCCATGGGCAGGGACACCTCTCCCTAGAGCAGGTTGCTCAGTTTATGCCACCAGGAGCAACACATTCTCATACTATCAGCAGGAACTTTTGAAGGCAAATGGTAAAAAGTTCACATTTATAGTACAATGAAACAGCCAATGAGCACATAACTGTGTGGGTTGTGGCAGACCAGCCTCTGAAGCTTGGAAAATATTTGACAGGAGACACAGACAGGCATCCTGCCCACCAGTAATGATAACCCTAAAAGCTGTAAGTAGCAATAACCACCTCCCCACTCACCCAAAATGTATCTGTTTATAGCCAACAAACAAATAAAATAGTAATACCAGAGTAATCCCTGGGCACAGTGCAGAAATGGTAAGCTCAAAAATAGCCTCTGTAGCAAATCTTTTTTACTTACAGCCCTTAAATCTTCTTCCTGTTCTTCTAAAAGCAAACAGGATTTTAGAAAGATTTTTTAATCATTACTTCTTAAATCCATATTTTTGTTTCAGAGAAACTAAATCAATACCCAGCCAAACCACACCAAATACCCAGCCAAACCATACAAACAAAAGCAGCAAGGGGTGTCAGAAAAAATACAACAAAAGCAACAGCTCTAGACTCACATTTCCTTTGGATACGTTGCAACATATTCCCCAGACAATAATCAGAAAGATGTGCTGTTGTACCAAAAGCCTGTTTTATGCCCAGTGCTCCTGAATTACATTAGAACAGTTAGTAGCTTCATTTGACCTATTTATGTTCCCTCTTTTAATGGGCATAGCTGATTCCAGAGGAGCTATGCAGACCATCTGTCGGAAAGACATTTTTAAAATGTTTGGAACATATCAAAGATAACAGTGAGTGCCATATTTATTCATTTTTCCATTAAAAATAAGCCTTCTCAGTAGTTTTTTAATGAGATTTTTTGAGTGAAATTTATATACTATCTCAAATGCAGTATTTGTTTGAGTGAGGAAAACGTTCAACAGAATCATCCTCCTATCCCAGACCCTGCAAAGAAAGGAGGGAAATCTACAGTTACCAGCAAACTAATTAATATTACATTACAGTCGCTCTACCCATAGCAACTCCACCATTCAGATTGCTCCAAATAGAACTAAGTATTCTAACAGACAGATAAATTGGAGCAGGGCACTAAGTGCACAGAGCAGAGCTGACTGAAACCTTATTAAAATGGGAGCAGTGCTCTGACATGCATCCCAGCCCTGTCCTCCTTTGAAAATCATGTCTTCCCTTCCTTTCCCTTCCCTTCAAAAAGCAATGTGTCTGGCAAAACAATTATTTCCGGGAAACAATGAACTCGGGCAGAGGAGAGCTTTGCATCTCACAAACACGGCAGACAGCACTGCAGTAACATTAACCAGTTCAATATGACTAACAGATTTCGATCTGCAGAACTAACTAATATTTATGTAAGCTAAAAAAATAAATAATAAAAATCTTCAACAAATAATTTCTTGGTCTGTGTTTTTATATATGTACATTTAGGTAACAGCTTTTACATATTTCATGCACATGAACTCTCTCTAGAAACCTAGTCTTTTATCTCCCTCTGGGTAATTCTCATGCAAACAGGGTTAAACTTTTGCTACTCAAGCATTCAGATTTGGCCTAAAATCGCATGCACAGGTAAAGTCATGCCTGTAACCAGCACTTGTAAAAACAGAGAGAGGTGAAGATTTAGCAGAACAAGTTGACAAGTTGGCTGCTTACACACATCTGAACTGCAAAAAGGCATTATTTAAAGAAATACCAAATACATCTGATGGAACCTATCTTTCGGCCCATCTGTACTCTGAAATCCCAATGACGGAAACAGGCTACATGTTCATTTGAACACAGCCAACAACATACAGAGGGTTTTCAAGCACCAGCAGTTTACTGCAAGCTGACCCGTCTATTTTGTCCTTAATTCTGCATTAAGAACATAATAATATGTAATAACAGCATGTTGTATAGCATGATATACATGATAGGTAATAAGAGCATACACAATACATAATAATAACAACAACATAATTCTGCATAACAGACAATTCACACCGTGTGTTTTTATTAACCCTGTTTCTAAATGAGTGAAGTGCCGCCTCAGTTTAAAACAGGTTCTACCGATTTAGCTTAAGTTAGTCAAGAATACCGGAATTTCTAATTTAAAAATACCACAGATTTCAATTCCTCCCTCTCTCTCCCCCGAATTAACTCCATGTCACTCAAGTACATAGTTTTTAAAGTTCCATTTTGCTTACCACACTGACCTATGGGAAAGCTCTTCATGCCCCGGAAAACAGGCAGTTCTCTTACAGCGTGAGCCACGCAGGGATGCAAGCCCATTTGGGTGTGTCAGCGATAAACAAGTATGGACAGTGATCCCACGGAACAACTGGTTGCATTAGAGTCACAGACTTTAAAACCAGAAGAAACAGCGATGATCTAATCTGACCTCCTGCATAACACAGGCTGTACAACCCCACCTAGCAATTAACCTGCCTCTGTGACAAGTTTGATATGGTAACCCAACCGACACTGGTTTTGCCAGGTCCATTTTGAAACATTCATCCACGATGCTAATTGGAAGCGTGCTGCATCAGGCAGGTTCTGCACCTCCCAAGCATGCTTCCCAGAAGACGCAGGGATGTCCTCTTCTGGATCCAGAGATTACTACCCCACGTTGCCACCCCCTAGGTTGTGCTGACAGAGAAGTCCCTCGCTCACTTGCACAAAGCAGCTGAATTAGCTCACCGTCCAGCAGAGCCATGGCTTTGTCCGGTACCCGACGGAAGGCACGCACTCACTGGGTGTGACAACACCCAGGCACCAGCACCAAGAGCTGCAGCCGTGAGGCCGGCAGCTCTCCAGGCAGCAGGGAAAGCCAAACGCACTGTCTTTACAGGAGAGCTTGGGAGGGACTCTTTGTCAGGAAGTCTAGTGACAGGATGAGGGGTAATGGTGTTAAATTGGAAGAGGGGAGATTTAGATTAGATATTAGGAAAATATTCTTTACTGTGAGGGTGGTGAGGCACTGGAACAGGTTGCCCAGAGAAGTTGTGGATGCCCCATCCCTGGAAGTGTTTAAGGCCAGGCTGGATGGGGCTTTGAGCAGCCTGCTCTAGTGGGAGGTGTCCCTGCCCATGGCAGGGGGGTTGGAACTTGTTGATCTTTAAGGTCCCTTCCAACTCTAACCATTCTATGATTCTATGTCTCAGCTCAAGGACTTGCACCCTGGCATGAGATGAACACAGGGAGATTACCCAAGGCAGTTCTCCTGGGTGATGCCTCCAGTGGGCTTCTACAAGCCTTGTGAAAGCAAGGTATCCCACAGCTGCAACACCTAAATGACAGGAAAAAAAATCATTTATTCAACCTCTAATTGTTATTAGCACTGCTGAATAAATTACTCGGATACACTAGTGGACACCTACCCCTTTCAATACAAACATTTTAATAAGATTTATACTGCAGGTATGTTCTCTAAGCACAAAAACATTTTTATGTCACAGAGACAAAACCAATTAGATTGACAAGATAAAATTATTTCAGGTTTTCATATTCTTCATTAAATGAGGTTCTGTACATACCTAATCTTTGATATGATTGTTTCAACCAATTTTTTTGACAGCCTGAGCCCATATAAAGAAATATAGTTTTAAATAATGTATTTTTTAAATACAGTTTTAAACTCTTGTTTTCTTTAGAACAGAGTATTTTCCAATTAATTAATTTAACTGTTGTATCTCACAAATCTGCAAGATTTTAAAAGCTGCCTTTTTTTTTTTTTTTAAATTTAGTATGCTCGTTATACCCATAAGCATTCCAGGAGAAAACTCTCCCAGATAAACATTTGCCTCCTGACTACAACCTACTCATATTCTCTGCTCAGGATTCGCTCCTTTGGAATTTATCATCAGTAAAAACAGAAGAAGATAACCAAAGTGGTCTACCTCAGAAATTTATCTTCAAGGTAACTATCTCTCCCTCTCTTTCAAGTGCAGTAGTAATCAGCAGATCAAGCATTAGACAGAAAGCTTTTGCATACTGTACCTATCTTCCTAGTCATTTCACACAATAGAGCCTGTTTGGAAGAGCTGCAGCACTACAAATTGCTCGGAACGTGGAGGTGAAACAGCTGAAGTGCGATTGGAGTTAGAAAGCCCACAGTGCTGCACCTGTACCTTTCAAATCTGTGCACCTTCTCCTCCTGCCTCCAGAGGTAACAGCAGCTTAACTGTCTTGTTAAATAAAACAGATCTTTCTTTTTTTTTCTTCTGTTGCTATACAAACTAGTAAGTCAGCTACTATATTCAATTCTGCTTCGTTTATCACTAACGAAACCACCAGTCAAGTTCTAAAAGCAGAAGTATTTCCGCAAGATATGGGACAAAACCACCATGTGCCTTTTACATTCCAGGATTTTGTGTTGAGTTACACATATGGTCTAGGTGTTTAATACCAATACAAAAGTGCAAAGATAAAATCTTTAACAAAATACAAGGGCTTTTCTATTTTGCAGATGTGTAGGTATGTTTTTTTTGGCAGCTTCCAACCTGATAGCCCTCATACTGAGTGACACAAAATTTCAGGTCTCTGGAGGCAGTTCTGCCTAATCCCTGTCCAACATCAGACTCAGTCCTCTGTAACTTTTTGAAGAACACTTTCAGCATTTATCGGAGACATCAACTCATAAGGGTATAATAATTACAAGTGCAGAAACTGAAGACAACCGCTGTGTTTCTTCTTTTCCAAATAGAGTAACCCCTTAGGGAAAACACTGTCAGCATAGAACATTTTAGGCAGGAATACTATTTTCATGCTTTTAATATAAAGATAGAGAGACAGAAAGCGTGAGAGCACATAATCCTTAAGCAAACCGAGATGTGGTTTTTTATGGGCCAACAGGCAATTTGGCTTAAGGGAGAAGTTTCCAGCAGAATGCTCTGATCACAAGTCACTTGATTTAGTTGTAAAAAGTTACTCAAGTATTCTTCCAGCTTCTCATTTGTTTAATTCTATTGATTTGTACTGATTCCAGGCTTCCATGACATCACACTGCTTTCCACATTTCAGATGGAGAAATAGTTTTAATCAGATGCATAGTTGAAAAATGAAGGTTGTGCGGATGTCAGTATTGCCATCTTAACCACAAAAAAAGATGTGGTGTTCAGAAAACTCAGCATATATGTTTTTGTTTATCACTGGGTAAACCAATTTAGGTGGATTATAGCAGATGATTGCAGGGGTTTAGCTCAGCTGTTGTGAAAACAACCTTGTCTCGTTTCCATTAAGAATCTATAACAAAACACAGACACATTTCTTGTTGTAACAAAAACTGCAGCTATATCCTTTCTGAACTGTGAAAGGAGGGCAGGAGGCATGGCCGATGGCGCTGACTCACACTGCCAAGAAGAGTAGGGCAGCGCGTCTGCAGCAGCTCTACCCCACCACCGACCTCTCCCACTGCCTCCAGAACACGAACTTTTCCCCGAGCCATCACAGCTCGCAGCCATCGCCACCGAGCATGAATCATCTCCAGCTTCTGCAAACAATGCAAACGATGTGGCTGAGAAGCCCGACCGACGTCCAGGTGAGCCAGACCTCTCACAGACAGCAGCAGCTTCAGAGAGGCAGCACCCGCAGCCGGGCAGTCTCAGTCATTCAAACTCACTGCCTGACAGAACGACTGAGAGCTCAAAATAACCTCTTTTAAAAATGCTTTTGACTTTCCCCCAAAAGGTTCGTGTACCCTGTGTGCAGATATATGCCCAGTGTATGCACACGGTCTGCTCAGGCGCGAGATAAAAAAATAGTAATTAAGTAAATTTTACACTGGCATTTTTCAGTAGCAGATGTGATTCTTACACTCTGTATTTAATACAGTTACTGAAAGGTGTGATCCTGTTAGCTTCTGTAAGTTTTTCAGATCAGTTACACTCCTGTTGTATGAGTATCACAGATGTAACAGATTCTAGTCTAAATTTAAGGCTAAATCAGAGCCATGTATTCGTCGCCCAAAACCCCTATTGCAAAAATATTTTCCCGTTACAAATAACCTCATTTTAGAGTCAATTTCTCACCACTGTCACGAAATTACTCCCTTTTGCGCTGTTGCGTAAGTACAATTACTCTAACACAGAAATCTCCCCACCAATTTTCCTCTTACGTTTTCTCAAAACTTTTCCCAGAATGATTCCACTACTTCCATCCATGTAAAACCAATTTGTCTGCACATGCACTAAACTTAACAGTCCTGAACACGTTTCCTCCAGTCAGAAGTCATATTAACCTCACTTCAGAATATTTTAATAGATGCGTATTTACAGAAATCATGTTCCCCTCCTGTCATTATCTTCAGTTGAACGAACTTACATCTTGAGTTTGGAAAATAAGTGATTTTTCTGAAGCTCTCTGACAGAATTAACCCCTACTGCTCTTTTCTTTCCTTTATTTCTAGGCAGTTATCATTAACAACTTTCCCAGCACAGTGTCTTTATTAATGTTAAAAGAATGTCCTCAGATTAATATGCATCTAAGGTAGTATTTCATCATAACATTAACCATTTTAAAAAAAATCACAGAATGACTGAATGGTTGAGGATGGAGAGGACCCTCAGAGGTCATCTGGTCCAGTGGCCTGATTGAGCAAGGTCACCTAGATCTGGGTGCCCAGAGATTGTGTCCAGATAGCTTTTGAGTATCTCCAAGGATGGAGACTCCACAACCTCTCAGGACAACCTGTGCCAGTGCTCAGTCACCCTGGGGTGGGTTGACCCTGGCTGGACAACAGGTGCTCACCAAGCCAGGCTATCACTCCCCCTCCTCACCTCGACAGGCGGAGAAAAAATACAATGAAAAGCTCATGGGTCTCGAGAAGGAGAGGAAGAGATCACTCAACAATTACTGTTAGAGTCAAACCAGACGTGGCTTGGGGAAATTAATTTATTGCCAATCAAAAGTCAGAGTAGGATAATGAGAACTAAAAATAAATCTATAAAACACCTTCCTCCCACTTCCTGGGCTGAGCCTCCCTCCTGGCTTCTCTACCTCCTCCCCCTACCAAGCAGCAAAGGGGCCCAGGGAATGAGGGTTCATCACACGTCTCTGCCATTCCATCCTCCTCGTGCTCTTCCCCAGCTCCAAGGTAGGGTCTCTCCCATGGGAGACAGTCCTCCATGAACTTCTCCAATGTGAGTCCTTCCCATGGGCTCACAGTTCCTCACAAACTGCTCGACTGTGGGTCCCTTCCATGGGTACAGTCCTTCAGGAACAGATTGCTCCAGCATGGGTCCCCTGAGGAGCCATAGGTACTGCCAGAAAACCTGCTTGAGGGTGGGGTCCTCTCTATAGGACCACATGTTATGCTGGGAGCCTGCCCTAGAGTGGGCTTCTCATGGGGTCACAGCCTCCTTTGGGTATCCACCTGCGCCAGTGTAGTCCTCCATGGGCTGCAGATGGGTATCTGCTCCACTGTTAACTTCCATGGGCTCCAGGGGGACAGTCTGTCTCACCATAGTCTTCATCACAGGCTGCAGGGCAACCTCTGCTCCAGTGCCTGGAGGCCCTCCTTCCCCTCCTTCTTCACTGACCTTGGTGTCTGCAGAGTTTTTTCTGTCACATGTTCTCACTGCTCTCTACAGCTGCAATTGCACAGGCTTTTTCTCTGTCTTAAGTGTGTTATCCCAAAGGTACTACCACCATTGCTGACGGGCCCAGCCTTGGCTTGCTTCTGGTCTGTCTTGGAGCTGTCTAGCATTGGCTCTATTGGACATAGGGGAAGCTTCTGGCATCTTCTAACAGCAAGCATCTCTGCAGCTCGCCTGCTACCAAAACCTTGCCACATAAATCAAATACACACCCTCGCAGGGAAAAAAAGTGCTTCTTCATGTTCAGGAGGAACGTCCTGTGTTTCAGTGTGTCCCAAAGCTGTTAGGAAGAATGCTGAGGTGACGCAGTATAATCTCTAGTGAACTACAGGCTTTGCAATATTGCAAAACTGCATCTGCATTTTAGCTTACTAAAAACCAAGGAATTAAAACCTCAAATATTAATAATTGTTTCTAGTTAGAGGCTTTCAGCCATCACCATATATTACAGTAGATGCAGCAAATAATTTCTCACCTTTTAAAAATCTTTATAACTAAAAACAATGCTCTTTTTGTTCTGTTTTAATGCGAGAGGCAATGAAGCACTTGCAAGTCCAACTCATAATCCCTTTTTACACCTCTTTATGTAGAGTCAGAACATAGACATGTTCTATGCACCAAGAAGGTGGAAAAAACATCATTCAATTAAACAAGAAAATGTCTATAGAGTTGTGGACAATCCAAGGCTGAAACAAGAAAAGTAATTAGACTATGGAAGAATTGACTGTTAAGGAAATCCAGACATCATCTGAAACCAGTCTATGGGATAACTGGACTTCTGGTCTAATGGCATATGGTCTTGAGCTCTTACAAATTTATCAATTTACATTTAAAACTCCCCAAAGCTTTTTTTTTCTTATTAAAGCTTTTCCATGTCAACATGGAGCTGTTTGGTCCCGCTCCCACGGGTTTGTTTCCAGACCCTCAAAGTGTGTGCAGCCCAAATAGGACACGGTGCCTCACAGGCAGGAGAGCAGAAGCCTCTAGAAGAAGAGCAGCCACTAGTGAAACAGAAACTCTCCTCCTAGGACAGGTAAGTGCCAGCCCTGCTTCTGCTTTCTGCCCAGAGCATTCCACCTCCTCACCCATGCCAAATCGTTTGGCTTGGTCTCCAGCTTGTTCAGCTGCTGCCTGAGTGGGCAAGAACAATTTCTTTTACCTCACTTCCCCTCAAATTCAGTGCTGCTTGCTTTCACTAACATCAACAAACTTCAGGGGGATATTGGCTGAAAAGGAAAAGAATCTGGGAGAGCACAAAGAGTAAGAGGAACAGGAGAGGAAAACAGACAGAGAGAAATTCTTTGGGAAACTGAAGCCGAAACTGAAGCCGAAGACTGAAGTATGAGTCCAGCACAGAATAACAGAAGAAACCAGTGATGAGTTCAGTGATCAGTCAGGAAGAAGGGCACTTTAAATATACACACTGAGGGTTTACCAAAGTATCTTTGGGATTTAGGTAGTTAAACAGCACATAAGCTTAATAGTAAACACTAAGAAAAGGGGAAAAAATAATTTTAAAAGGAGGATTTTTTGAGGGGGAGAATTCAATACAGAGCAGCTATCAGAGACTGCAAAACACAGAGGACAGGATTAAGATTTCTGAGTTTAAAATCCTTGAAGCTGGGGTAACATTGTTTCATAGGTTTCATACATCGAATCAGTCAAGAACACAGCCTGTGAAGGAAGAAAGGACAGCTTAGTTTTAAACAACTTGTATTTGAGAGACTGTAGAAAATGCTGTGGGAGTGAAGAGAGGACAGATGAGCAGCAGCGGTATTTCCATTCAGCTGCAGTCTCAACTACCATTTCAGCAAACGTACTGGATGAAACCACCCAGTGAATGTTACAGGAGAGGAAGGCATGTGCCTACAGAAAGAAAACATTCACTGGTATGCTAGGAATGGTACTGTTCCTTTCCACTGCCAAAGAAACCAGTTATGCAAGGGACAATCTAATATAAAGAGGGAAAGGACAAATTCTGCACAGGGGTTTCTCCAGAGCAGCTCAGCAGCATGGGCACAGCTATGAAGACAAGTGAGTAAGAGTGGAATGCTCTTCACTTCCAGTTAATGAACCAGGCCCCCAGGACTACTTCTCCTGCTATCAGGAACATTTTGGATGCTCTCCGTTTATATCATGCCTTGATGAGGTCGGCACTGCTAGGAGCACTCCTGGAAGAAAGGATTGCAGCTGAAGTGTGAGCCCTGATTAGCACAGACAGGTAAGCTATGTAACAACATTGTGAATCCCTACAGTTTACATCCCAGACAAAATTCAACCCAAACTAGGTTAACTGAAAGCGAAATCTCTATTAAACACAGAATTCCCAGACAAGTTAGGTCAGCCAAAAAAAAAAAAAAAAAGAAAATAAGAAGAATAAAAAAAGTCCCATTTTCTTCATGTGTGTAGCAGTGCATCAGTAGACCTTTAAAGATCACATGAACACTGTGTCATTGAAAGTTTCCAAACTATGGCAGCAGCAATGATCCACTAATGCTAAACAAGGGCACTCAAGTGAGAAGAGAAACAGAATAATCCTTTAATCAGTAGCCAGCAGCATGAGACACCAGAAGTGTGAATTTCTTTGTCTCAATCTATCTACTTAGCCATTTCTCTCTGCACATTTTTTCCCCAAAATAAAGCAATGAACAATGTCTCAAAATGACTCAAAGAAGACACTATGCTACCAACTTTTATTCAGAAACATTCAGAAGAGAGAAAAAGGTTGAATCAGACATGCTGTCAAACGTCTTTGTGGGCAATGAAGGTTTTCAAGTAGAAACAGAATGAAGCTGTCTCAAAAGAAGGAAATACTTGTCTGTAACGACAACCTGCTAAGCTCAAGGGAAAACCAAAGTTGGCGCAGAGATTTCTGCTGATGGTCTCATGTGATACCTTAAGATCACAGGCATACTTTTTCATGAGCCTTAATATAACTAACAATTCAAAAACATTTTGTGTATGAAATAATATTATCTGTTGTCACTTGATACTCAGAGGAGAGAGACGTGTTCTCTTAGGGGTCCTTGGTAGAATTATGACGGCACTAAATTGCTGATTAGTATAGCACAGAATTTATGATTAGAATGGCACAGGAGTTCTACAACCAGAATCAATATAGTACAATCTTTAAGTAGTGTAATACAGAATACAACTCATAATACATCTTAACATATAATTTTCTCACCACCCAGACCCTCAGCAGACCGGGTCAGATCTTAAGCCATGGTTTGCTCTACTAGTGTAACGATCATAATCTGGATTTGAAAATCATATAAAAGAACACAAGTCACTCACTCAGTCTGCAAAGGAAGCAGATGACAGTGGAGGTGTCCCTGGCCACTGGAGGGTCCTGGGTCTCAATGTGCAGCAGCAGCTCCAGTCCAAGCTCCCCACTCAGGACTCGTAACTGCTGGATTTTATAGACCGTGTTGTGGGTGCTGTTACACTGCCCTGCTCTGCGGTGGGGTCTTCACCACCCCTGGGTTGGCCGGGTGCCTGGGACCTTCAAGGCCAGTAAGGAAGGAATAACTGCCCTGGCGCCCAGGAACCTTGAGGCCAGTAGAGAGGGGAGAAAGAAATCTGTCTGCTTTTTCTACTTGGTGCACAGGACCTTCAGGGCCTGATAATGAGGGAAAGAGAACGAATACGTGACCCCCTCGGTCACAGAGAATGGCTGCTTGCCTTAGAAAATGGCGTTAGTTATG
Source organism: Thinocorus orbignyianus (assembly GCA_013400375.1). Classification (NCBI taxonomy): domain Eukaryota; kingdom Metazoa; phylum Chordata; class Aves; order Ciconiiformes; family Thinocoridae; genus Thinocorus; species Thinocorus orbignyianus. Next base: position 172,486 of record VXBW01001990.1, on the reverse strand, counting down.
CTAACCACATTAACGGGGGCTGGGGGCAGAGGGTACTGGTCACACATGTGCACTCAGATGTCAGCAGACAAATGATGATACACTTGAGCACATATCTGGATAGAATTCCAGAGTAACCAAGCTTCACGATTTTTCCCTTACCAAGACCAAATAAATCACTTTGAAATTTCCCGGAGTATTCAGAAGCATGGTGCGCCCTGTGCATGCTCAAACAGAGGGAAATACCCACCAGAGGAACATTGCCACAGCAGGGAACAATCCTCACTCCCACAAAACCATGATGAAACCACACGCTGCCAAAGCACTGGTGTGTACTTGTGCCCATCACAGATGATTGCCTTGAGCAAAATGCAGGTAGCTGCAAAATGCAAACAGATGGATAGATTTCATAAAGCTTCCACATTTACTGATTTGTTCCTCTTTGTGTAGACATTTTATACATGCGCAGGGCACTGTGCATAGCTTCAGCCACTGAAAATTATCTTAGTAATAATCCCAGTAGCTTAAAAAAAACAACAAATGAACAAAACCCCTCTCCTAAATTTAGCCAAATCAATAGTTGCTACTTCCACAGAATGTTTCAGTGATGGAATATGGGTAGAAGCTTTACCATCTACTGTTTTATTTATTGACATTGAAAATTGTTCTTGTCTTGCTCTTTATCCTTGATCACAGTGAAAATGACCCTTTCCTTCTGGATGACTGGGATGCTGACGTTCCAATGACTGAAAAACTGCATACCTCATGGTTGATGAGAAGTTGATATCACAGACTCCTGGGGACTGTTGTGTCCCTCAGCAGAACAGTTTATGTTGCTTTACTCTCAGCTCACATTTTGATGTTCCTAGGAAGAACTTTAGCTAGAAGCAGGCTGGGTGAATTGTTCATGTGTCAGTCTGATTTCTGATGCTGGGAGGTAGTCAGGAAATCTAGGTCTATGCACTGAAAACCTGAAAAACTATTCTGAACTTTGTTCAATTTTCTGGACTGCATTAAAGAAAAAATACATCACAAGAAGGTATAAAAAGAATAGCAGAAGGATTCTTTTGAATGCTGAAAAATCCCCAATCATTGGGTTAGGTATCTTTAAAACCCTTTGAACTTATAGCAAGCCCTCCTTCAACCAGGCCCACCTTAGCCTTAAAAATAAGCAATTCCAAATAATGTCCTTTTTGAATACAAAATACCTAGCCATTCCAAAAAACAAGCTAGCATAGAAATCACCAGTAAACTGAAATATGTGACACAGTATTACTCCTTAATTTTGTTCAGGTACTTTCAAAGTTGGAAGTGTCAGGAGGAGAAGGATATTATGCAAGTGGAAGTAGAGAAGACATACTGTCACTGATTCTCCACAGTATACATTTTGAAAGAAAAAAGACCTTTCCCAGTAGCAAGCACTAACCATCAAATTTCTGGTTAAATGTTGTTTGGGGTATTTTCTTCACAAAAACATCTTCTTGCCACATGTCCCCATCTCCATTTAAAATAAAACTACGAAGATAGGAGGACTTGTCAATGCATCTGACAAACATTTAAAATTACTTGATTTTTCATCTGTAAGAGCATCTATTCTCTTGGAGTTTAATGAGAAAGTCTATTTGTTAAATTGGCAGAGTTCAGGTAACAATATCTAAAGCAGGCATTTCTTCAGCTTCTAGAGTTGTAACACAAGCGAGTAAATGTGCATATATACACACATACACAACATGTAACACACTATCATACACAGCCAGCAATTCTTGCATTACAGCAGGATCAAGATCCCCAAATATTTCAGAAATCCAGCACAATGCTCCTGAATTACTAAACTCCAGGCTCAATATTAGTTGAATGCATGATTTATTACTCCATTTGATGAAGTCTTCCTACCATTTCCTTATGCAAACCTTTTCTATATATGCATGGAACCAAAGAAAGAGCAGAAGTAGAAAACTAAGCTATAAATACAACAGTACCCCTGTTATCACATTACACAGATAAGTGGCTCTGCCACTGTGCAAGTATTTTGTGGGTATAATGAGATAAGTGTTCTGTTTGACATAGTCCTTCATTTTAAGACAAAATGTTTAGTCAAAATAAGATAAAAAAATGGCCACAGCTGGAACAAGAAGATTGTGGGTACTAATGATGTTGCAATAAAAAGTCTAAGGTCAATCAAAAGAGATTTCAGTGCTCTTGGAAGAACACAAAAAAATTCAGGAGCACAAGCAGTGTTTTCCTCAGTGCTCCTAGTAATAGAGAGAGACTTTCGGGAGAAACAGATGAGTCTAAGATAGCAATATATGGCTCCAGGGCTGGTGTCTCTGCCAAAACTTGGAGGTTTTAAAACACTGGAGACGTTTTGAGGCACAAGGTACACTGGAGCCTGATGAGATCCGCCTGTCTCAGTGTGGAAAATGTGACTTTGCACACAAGCTGGTGGGATGGATCAAGGTGGGTTTAAACTAGAATCAGTGTGGGAGGGTGATACTCAGAAGGCAAGCCAAGGATTGACATGGCATTGTCTGAGGGTGGCAATACTAGTGGGAACATTTATGCTGCTCCTGGGAGCGTATCTGGAATCCTTGTACACCAACACAGGCAGTATGAGAAACAAACTGGATGGACTGGAAGCATTAATTAGTTCCCAGAACTATGATATCATTGGTATTTAGTGAGACTTGGTGATATGAGTCTCACAGCTGGAGTGCTGGGATGGAGGGCTTTCAAGGCTGTTCAGGAGGGGTAGGCAGGGCAGGCAGCATGGAGGTGTTGAACTGTATGTAAGGGAGAGGTTTGATTGTACAGCCCTTACAGATAGTGGTGATGTGGGTGAGAGCCCCTGGGGTGAGGATTAAGGGGGTGGGAGACAGAGACGTTGTAATGGGTGTCTACTAGTGATTGCCTAGCTAGGATTCACCAGAGAAATTTCTGGATCAGTAGCCCTTGTCCTTATGTCCTTATGGTGGCACCTGAGGAGGTCTAGGCTGGACATTAGGAAACATTTCTTTACCAAGAGGGTGGTCAAACTGTGGACCTGGGTTCCTAAAGAGGTGGTCAGTGCCCCAAGCCTGTCAGTGTTTAAGAGGCATTTGGACAATGCCCTTAACAACATGCCTTAACTTTTGGTCAGCTCTGAAGAGGTCAAGCAGATGCACTAGATTATCATTGCAGGTACCTTCCAACCGACCTATTCTATTCTATTCTATTCTATTCTATTCTATTCTATTCTATTCTATTCTATTCTATTCTATTCTATTCTATTCTATTCTATTCTAATGATGCTAACAGTATTATCGTTTTAGTAAAATCCAAAGACTGCTATACTCTATGCCACAGTAACAGGAACACTGGGGAACCCTTTTTGCATTTGTGCACATACTTAATTTTAATAATAGGTTATACATATGAGGTAATCGGTAAGTTTTTTCTATTAGTGTTTAACAGATGCACTGTGCTATGTATGCAATTAACCCATTTCTAAAATAAGCATATATGCACCCTTCTTTTCTTGGGGAAACTTCTGGACTTTGCACAGCAAAAGCATTTCATGCTCTAGTGAGGTATTGTAAAGGAATACTAGTGTCTGTCTTCCATTCTTCAGCTGACTCACATCTTCATCTCTATGCTATTCTACATACTCTGTATTTATTCCATTACAAAAAGGATCATGGCACACTAGTGTCAGTTGGTATTTGACTGCACCTTATCCTCTCTTGGTTCTCTAGCACAGCAGCTGACAGTTTCACTAGTATTTCCTCTATAGGAGGTAAAAAAGGAAAGTCATGCCTAAATTCTAACAGAATTGCAGATTTGGAGAAAACTGTGCTGTCTTAGGGACTCTGATTTTACATTTAGCCTCTACCCATAAAATGCAACTTTAAGATGTCACTCCTGCAATGGAGAATTAACACTCAGAAACCAGTATGGTGAGCTCCAACATGACACCAGCTCTTTTGCAAAGCTGCTTGCTCTTCTCTACATCACAAATTAATAAATAAATAAAAATTACTGGTCTTCAGCTGTTACAGGGAGAACTGCGAACCTTGATGGGAATGTAATTAGTGCTGAGGTAAGTCTGGAGGATGACAAGTTCAGCTTTTGAAAGATGCAAGCAGCTGATCTCTGATAGGAAGGAGCTTAGCTGCTAGCGGTAGTAGTGGTTTGCAGAGTGTGAATCACTAACTCCTGCACTGCCTATTTGATTGGGGGATGATCAGCAGTCTTCCTGGCACACTGCAAATGGCCATGGACTGGGGCAGCAGAAAGCGAGCAGCATCACATACCAACTTTTATTTTTATTCACTGTTTAAAAGAGGAAAAAGTTCATTTCTCTTTTTGCAACAGAGCATGAGATTATTTTAATTTTCAATGAAATGGAGAGAGCGTAAAGGTACCTGATGGATCATGCACACTCATACTGCTTATTTCTCTTTTCACTGATGTTTGCTTTAGAAAGACTCTTCCAAGAGTCTTCCTTTAGAAGTGTACCTGTACTTTATTCTCTCCTTATGAATACTGATTAGCAGTATTGTTCCAGTGAGTGCACTCAAGATCACCCCCTCAAAGGTATAGGCTACATAGCTTGTTTTAGTTCTGGGCTGCAGAATTCCACTGAGTTTTAACTAATTTTTGCATCCTTCGTCTCTCAAAGGGAGAAAATAACAATGGGAATAGAAACAAGGTATATAAAACTGACAGAAATATTGACAACAGAAGGATTCTCAGAAAGAACATAAAACTTGCTTTTAATCCAAAAACATGTTTTTCCTTCATACTTGCTTTGGAGACAGTTGATGTTTGTTTTATTACCCTTCATGTTTTACCCATTACTTTTATAGGCAAATAGACTCCAGTTCGCAAAAATCTCGTCTAGACAGCAGCCTCCTAAAATCCCCAATCCAGAAAAGTACAGGCCTAGCAACTGCTGGCACTCATAAACTTCAGGATAGCCAGTCATCTCTTGCTTCCTGGGAGACAGTGGCTTGGTTGGGTCTCCTTCTCGTGAAATATCTTAATTATTGAACCTGGCTGCGCTCTGAGAGACTGTGATGAGCTGAGGATTCAACTGTGGTTGAGTTTTTCCATTTGCCTATGCCATTTGTGCGCAGTGGCACAAACATACACAACTAAATACCACCGGGTTCCTGCATAAACCTATGTCATGAGAGAAGAAATCTGGCTTTGCTGCAGTAGCTAAGAGCAAATAAATAGATGAAGAGCAATACAGAGTTACAAAATCAAAAGGTTTACTGTCTACTCTGTGTAAACTTGTATTAGATGCATCCATTTAATAAACTCAGGATATGAAAGTGTGCACCAGTATAGTATTTGCTCTTTAAAAATCAATACTGTATGAACTAAATTCTAACTGAATTCCAAACTAACCAATTTAACTTCTACCCCAATTTTCAGGATAATTTTTCTATCCATATATAAACAGGATTCTGAAACTTCTTTATTTTTGAGGGAAAAAGGAGTGAAGGGAAAATAATGGGATTCACCCAACAAACAAAATATCACCTTCTTAATAAATACATGAAGATTTTACATTTTTATTAAAGTAATAATGATTAAAACCAGTATGTTTTGGATACCCAGAAGACAGCAAAACATTACTTCCTCTCACGCAAAGGTTTAGAAAACACCTCTACACACTAACCTCCTGTATCTTTCCTGTGGGTCCTAAAGGGGATGGTTTGGGGAGTGAGTGGGTGATCAGTTGTAGGTTTTCACCAAGCAGTTCTACTCATTATGGAGGAATTCTGTTACACACCAGGTCCAGAGAAAAGCAACAGTTGTGCATAGACTAAATTAATTTGATCATGACAGCACTGCAGTACTGCTGTCAAAGATGAGATTTCCATCATCTTAAAAACACAGAAAATATCCTGGATTGCTACAGCGTCTTCCATCAGTGTCCTTCAGGTCATGTTAGTATTTGCTGTATCTGGCCTTATTTTCTGTAAGAAGCAAAAAGCTGTCCGATCTGCACATGCTAATGCTCAAACTATGTTGCACAATCAAGACAAGCAGCATTTTTCTAATCACAAAATATGAAAACTGTTCATATTCTAGCCCAACATTTGTAGACATTTTTGCAGAATTCAATTAATCCACTAAAATCTTCTCTTAAAAATTCACATTCAACCATACTGCATGCTGTATCAGGTTACAACCCATTAACCACTGGCAAGTGAGAAATGAGAGCTTCATTTACAGGATATGACCTTTTACCTGTTACATTCCTTCTGTGCAGCCAAGTCTGCTACGAAACATCATTTAACTACTTTTGCTACTTCCTTGTTAGCCTGATTTCCAGAAGGAAATCCTGCTCAAATTCAGGCAAATTTTCTTGACAGCTGTGAAACTTTAAGCAGTGTAGAACAGGTCTATCCCTGCCAACTGGCCAGTAACCCTGAAAGGAATGGTGTGAGAGAGAGGTTGTGACTGAGATGTGGAGTTTAATCAGCAATCAGCAAGGTTTTACTGTATGTTCTTTTCTAATTTTACTTTGATCTGGTCAACATATCTTAAAATGTCCAAGATACGCCTCACTATACTACATATCAACTCCATTTGCACTAATATCCAGTCTCTTCTATGACAAACAACTTACTAACTGGCACTACATAGAGCCTGTTCAAATTTGAAATTTTAAGAGGCGAACTTTGCATTCATTTTAGGTGTTTTAATAAACTATAGTTGTTTTGATATTTTATTTTTGCTCATAGCACCAGGAACCACATGTCATTTTCAGCGTCTTTCGTTCCTCAGAAAACAAAAACCTACTACCCTTCTGCCACATAAATCACACAGAAAAAGTTATGAAGTTCTGTAAACTTGACAAAATTTAAAATGGCATCCAGGCATGAAAAGCTCTAGCCAAGCTTTGGCACTCTGCTATATTCACCCTCATATCAACAAATACTGTATCTAATTCTTCAATTACTGTGGTAAATTCCAGGTGGCTACCATAGTTTCAAAATTAGTCCCTAATCTGATATAAAGTTAATATGGCTGTAACAGCAATATCGATAAAGCATCCAATCACCTAATTTCAAATGACACTCAGGTATACTTTCTCTTCAATGAGATTTGATTCCAGTATTTTCTCTTGTAATTTAAAAAACAGGGATTTAAATTGGATTGTGTATCCAACCTATGCCATCAGTTGACTTTTAAAATTGAGTTGTACCCTATGTGTTCATGAATACCTCTATCATCTACTGAAAAACCCACCAGAAAATAAAGTCTTAGAAAAGATGTCATTACTTACTTGTTTGGGCAAAATCTTTACCAAATTAAACCTGAAATGGTACTTTAATTCATTTGACCAAACCCAGTTTATTCTGCAAAAGGTATTTAACATAGTGATTTCTGAAAATAATTTTTTTCACTGTATCTTCCAATTGAAGGTAAAAATAGTATATGGAAAATAGGTACCGTATAAAGAACAATCTAAAGTGGTCACCACAGATGAAGAAAGGTATGAGAGCTATTCTAGTAAAAACAGTTTTCTGCTACTCTGGAAATTTCCCAAACCAGAAGATTCCCTTCCCATTTGAATAAAACATTCTTTATTATTTATTAACAATAGCCAACTACACAACATTTACAACTTACACAGTGCTTAATGCTGGCACATTAACTTATTCATTTCTAAAGTCCTATTTTGTATTAGTGGACAAATTAAAATAATAGGTAAGCAAGACATTTCAAAGCTAATTAAATGAGATAGCATGTCATAACAACCAAATGATGCTACACTAAGATGTCAAAATGAGGACTTATAGCAAAATCAAAAGTTTTTCTGAAACCTAATCGGTAAAGAAAAAAATTCATTACACGCGGTCACAAAGGCAATCCTACAACACATCTTTGGAACCTACACAAAACTGATCCCTACACACATTGCTCTACTCATTCCCTGCACATGAGAATTAAAGTCCTGTGAATTTCACCAAATGTATCACAACAAAGGGCAAATATGACATGGGGAAATGACAGAAGGAATATAGACTGTATGAGAAGAGAGCAGAGGCTTCAGGCAGAAAGGTCCGTATAATCAAAGATTTCTAAAAAACCTCCCAGAAGAAATAATAGCAAGTACAAAAGTCTCCTAACCACTTTCCCCCCACTTAAATATGTAATCAGAGACTTAGATATAACTCTGGCACTCACTGACGACAATTACAAACTTCGATCTTCCTGGCACTCCTTATTTGTCAGAATTACTTCAAACTATATTTGAACTGTACTTTCAATGCTCCACTTGTAACATGCTTTTAATTTACTTCTAAGTACGCCTTTGTTTCTTAGAAATCTTTATAAGCACCCAGGCTACATCCATAAAAGAAAACTTTGTCTTAAATGTTTTTTTTTTTAATCTTAGGTTCCCATTGGCACAAATGTTTCCTCTCTTTAGTAGAGGTATTCCCAGAAATATTTTTCATTATCTATAAAAATTCACCAGATCTTTGATTCTAGACAAGTGTCCTGAAATTACACTTCACAGTACTTTGTAACAAAGTCATGGATTTCTGACAGTATAGTATATTATTTAGTGCCAACATGGGACATTTCTCTGGAAGCCTTACGTAGCCCATCAAATATTTTTTTATTCTTTCTACTTTTCTCATTTTCTCATTACATTTTGTGACTTCATATTTCAGACAGAGAAAGCAGACACTAAGTAAAGATTTGATGACACATACACACATAAATACATATGACGATAAATACATATCACATTGAGACTTAGGAAACAGGCTTAACTTCCAGCCCATTCCATTAAGAATAATGTAGGAACCTGCACTTAGTTTCTCCTACTTAGCTGTATACATATATGAATTTATGGTTGAAAATAAGCCTTGTAACTGACAGAAACCTAAGTGCTAATACAGATGCTGCGTTGCAGTGGAAACATAGCTATGTCCCTCAACACAACCATGTTTTGTCTTAATAGAGAAAACAGAGGTATAGTCATTCCCTCCAATTCACCATCCACTGCTGCTCAGTGAATTGTAGCACTATGCCTGAAAACGGCTATATTCTAATGGAGATGGTGTCATACAAAGATTATGGTATCTTTTGTTCCTTCTTTGATTAAACTTTGGTTATCATTATCAGTATGTCTGCCAGCCTCCCCTTCAACGATACACTCAAGGGCAGGGTTACCCTGAGAAGGACAGGCTGGCAGAGCGGGCCAGCAGCAATGCCATTAAATTCAACAAGGACAGATACAATGTCTGGCAGATGAGGTGAACTAAACTCTGCAAATGGGTCATGCTGGGAACTGACTGACTGGGCAACAGCGTTGTTGAAAAGGGGCTGGGAGTCCTGATAGACAGCCAGCTAAACAGGAGCCAGCAGTACACGATGGCAGCAATGAAGACTAACAGGACTGTGGATTGAACCACCGTGAATGCAGACTGGAGGTTAAGCTAGGTGAATGCCCCCATTCACTACGCACTCTTTAGACCACATCTGGAAGCGTGTGTTTGGTTTTGGGCCTCACAGTACCTGAAAAACGTTAAAGAACTTGAACAAGTCTAGCCAATGACCAAATAGATGGTCAGGGGGCTGGAGCACTTGAAGAAAGGTTGTGGGAACTTGCCTTGTTAAGTCTTGACATGACACAGCTTCGGGGAACCCCACACAGCCTGCCAGTACCTATGAAGAGGTTTATCAAGAAAATACAGCCATGTTCTTTACTAACATGCACAGTGGGAGGACAAGAGAGAACAGAAATAAGTTGAAACAGAGGAGGTTCCAGTCAAATGTATGGAACAACCTATTCCCAGTGAGGACAGCCAAGCAGCACAAGGGGTTGCCAAGAGACACTATTAGAGGAAATCTCCTTAGAGGTTTCCAGACCTAACTGAATAAAGCCCTGAGCTGCCTCTTCTGAATTCAGTGTTGACTCTGCTGCTAGCAGTAAGTTGGCTAAGAGATATCCATGGTCCTTCCCAGCTTGAGTAACTCTGATATACAACTTCTGCTCCATGAAACAGAACCTGGCAGAATTTAGTCAGAGACAAGCTGCCAGCTATCACAGGGCTCAGTTTTAAAACACCATTAAAACTTAGCCTGTATCTATAACCACTCATCTTTTGCATTCAAAACCCTGAGTGTCAGAGAAGAGTTGAAAAGGGCAGCTATTTACTTTTTTTTTCTGTCTTGTTTGGAAGTATGAGATAAGCAGAAGCCACTTCCAGTCTCAGCTAAGGCTGGATTCACAACAGTCTCTGAGCCCCCATGGAAGCCATGGTTGAGAACACGGCCGTTCCAAATCTAAATGTGGCCTGAACACTAGGCCAGGAATCAAATATTCCCAACTACCCATAGTCCACCTCCAAGACAGAGGCACTGTTGAATCCTTGGCCCAGTTACAGTTATTGACCCAGCTGTACAGTTGTCTGTACAGGTGTAATTCAGCCAAAGATCAGATCACAGATACAGCTGTACAGATCACAACAGTTACGCAGGTCTCCAGGAAACCACACCAGCAAATCAAGACCCCAGAAGCTTCCTTTGGGTACAGCTTCTCTTCATATTACAGATCCGAGTTATGATCAGTGGCGGCCAAAGCTTCATCTCCACCTAATTCTAGAAGGACATCTGTCACTGACTCCGCAGCTGTTCATCAGAGACATTATTTTCTGCAAAACAAAGTATTTTATCATCGTGAACAGCTGAACTGAACTGAATTTTAGGTAGCTATTTGCCTACATAGATTTTGTTAAACATCCTCCAACATTTATGGATTGGCAGAAAAAGCTTTATTTACTGCTCCCGTTGTGTACATTTGTAAAGCAATTTTGGGTAAGATTTTTTATCTTATAGAAAGGGTCAGCTTATACTCAACAAAACCAGAACAAAAGGAGAGGAAAGAGCAGAATCCTTGTCAGAGCGAAATAGTTTTAGGTCCCTGGAGTACTGGAAAGGAATATAAACTGATTCTAAGGTCTATATATATATAACTGCATTAGGATTATTTCACTAAAGTCTATGATCTCAAAGTAGGAGATCAGAGGCTGAATAAAATGATCCAGATTCAGATTTGTCATTGAGACAAAGCAACAACTATAATATACAGACAAATACAGCCACATACAAGCAGTATGCAATTGGAGAAAACCATTTCCTCACTGACTCCTCTTTTCTCATGAAGTATGCTGATTTAGGAAAGCTAAAGAAAAGATGTAGATGCAAGCAGGAAAAAGTGGCATGTGCCACATCTGTCCTAAGGGGGATAAAGAAAAACCTGAAAAATTCTTAGTCAGTTAAATGGAATGGAAATCTTATCGCAGTTGTCCTGCATTCGAATTACACCCTTCAGCAACGGCAGCAAAATCAAATGAACTAGGAAAATAAAAGTTTTTTTCAGTATTTGCTATTCTTCCTGTTGACTATCATTAGCATGACTCTACTTCTAGCTAGATTAATATTGCAAGTCAAGAAATAAAAATGCTACTCAGATCATTGCACGGAATTATCATGAGTCAAGGCAATATATTTGTGTGTACAATTTGAGCAGTGAGTTTTTTTTAAAAAAAAAGTATCAGTATATAGATAGTATCATATTCTATTATCCATCCAGGATTTTGCATTTTAACAATGATGCAAAAATAAAGAAGAAATATAATAAGTTATGTATTGTTAAACAAAGGTAGTTTGCCCACAGGTGATAGTAGCCATTCAAATTCTCTTAGTCCAGAAAGCCTTCCTCACAATGACAATTTCTTAAGCTTCAGTGTTAGGATTCTCTAGCATTTTGGGGGTGTATGTTGTTTGTTTTGTTTTGTTTTGTGGGAGTTTTTTTGTTGTTGTTGATGACGTGGTTTTTTTTAAGTAGTAGTTAACTCAACAAAGATTAGAATTAAACATTTTTTTTTGCATATCTCTTGCTAAATTTCAGCAATGATAATGAAAAGTCCAACTTTCTGTAACAGGTCAGAGTGGGACCGCAGAACAAAAATCAATAAATCTGCTTACTTTTGAAACATGGAATTAGCACCTAAGAAGATAAACAAGCATGCATTTATGAAAGGCTGGTCTAACCTGATCTCCATGACAAGGTGACCTGCTTGGTGGATGAAGGAAAGACTAAAGTCTACCAAGACTTCAGTAAAGCCTTTGACACCATTACCCACAGCATTCTCCTGGAGAAGCTGGCTGCTCACAGCTTAGACAGGAATATGTTTCGCTGAGTAAAAAACTGGCCGTATGGCCGAGTCCTTAGAGTTGAGGCGCACAAAGTTAAATCTAGTTCATGACTAGTCCCAATTGATGTTCCCCAGGACTCAAGTACTAGGGCCGGTTCTGTTTAAGACCTTTATCAACAACCTGGACATGGGGATTGAGTTTGCAGATGACACCAAGTTAGGCAGAAGCACTGATCTGCTTGAGGGTAGGAAGGCTATAAAGAGGTATCTGGACAGGCTGAACGGATGATGAATCTCATATTGTTGGTCTTGGCCCAAGGTCAAGCGCTGGGTCTCTTGTACTTGGGTCACAACAACCTCATGCAAGGCTACAGGCTTGGGAAAGAATGGCTGGAAAGCTGCCTGCCAAAAAGGACCTGGGAGTGTTGGTTGACAGCCAATATGAGCCTGCAGTGAGCCCAGGTGGTCAAGAAGGNAGCATTTGTTCACCAACAGGGCTGTCAAAGGAAGTCGCTGAATGACCTACAGGTCTACCTTGCAGGTTTGTAGATGTGTACATGGTGCTTACACTCGGTAGTGTAAGGTTTACAGTTAGACAAGATGATGTTAAAGGTCTTTTCCAACCTAAATGATTCTATGTCATTCTAAATCAATGACATGCACGAATGTTCATGACATTATGGCTAAATCTATTTTTAGGCATGTTAAATGCTCAAAACTGAACATTCCTCCTCCACCACACCATGTTCAGTAATAATACAATGCTAAGTATTTGAATGCTGAAAGGGGAAAACTAACTACAATCATATAGGTTAATCTAATATATCGTAAGACAATTCTCTCCTTCAAACAATATAAACATGTCAAAAATGGGTTTCAGCCACTGGTCTCAACAAAATAATGAAGACAACGTATTTTGTTTCACAAAGTTAATGCATCAGTTATCACCCATTGCTCTACCCTTTTAAAAAGCAACTCTTCAAACCAGCACTAACAAGTAATGAGTTTCAAAAACTAAAGGGCTGGCACTTTGCCATAATTGGAAGATTACATCAACGCTGATGAAAGTGCAACCTACCAGCCAACCCTGCTGTCCTAATCTTTACTCTGAAAGTCCCATCTGGGTTGGGATAGGATTACGGGATGTAACTGGTGTGGTAAGATGGGAAGATTCCCAAATGCTCTGTTTCCAATGAGAACTGTTTGCTTACGTAATTCTGCTGGTGGCTAGCCAAGGATGTTTCTTTTAAGGATGAGAAATATTAAGTGACTCTTTCAGCATTATATCGTAAACCTTCAGCAAAGGGTCAGAAACCGATGAAGCAGTAACAAGCCAAGTGCTGACATAAAGCATGCATATGTGTGCTAACATAGATTTTTTTTAAAAAGAAAAAAACATGAAACAATCAAAATCCTTGGCTCTTCTACCACCAAGCTAACAAGTAGACTTCTCCCTCATATAGCTTTCCATCCTCTCTCCTTTCAGCCTGCCAATGCCATAGGAGGTAAATACAGCCACCCTAAAGTGATCACCGGTAGAAGTTT
>VXBW01001990.1:145766-156844 GCA_013400375.1 Thinocorus orbignyianus | reverse complement strand
TAAATATATCATAAAAGATGAGATATACTCCAGCCTATATACTAGAACAACTTTCCCACTGTGAAATCACACGGGGCGTAATTCATAAGCGCTCTTCCTAAGAAAGACTCCTAGCGTAACGCCTTCTCTTATCTTCTTACAGTGTGACTGCAAGACTAGTTAACGCCTCTCCAACAGCATCCAGATGTAAAGGTGTACACAGCCATACACATATATAGAATAAAGGAGCAATTGTCTTGTGAAAGAGAACTTATGAAGAGTTGAAGTAACTTCAACTTTCCTCCCTTTGCTGGGGGAAAAGGCCACTTTGCTCATTTTCCTAATAGTGAGGGGCCTGCACAAATTCATTAATGATATGGTAGTTAATATGAACCAATATGCACATGAAGAAAAATATGACCACAAACATTTACAAACAGTGGGAAATCTCACTGAAATGCAAGCAAATAATTAAGATTTTGAGAGACAAAGGTTACTCCACTGAATAGTATTTGGTTTACCACTAATTTACTATTGCAAGGTGATTCTAAGTACAGGACTATATCTAAGCAACTGTGTAATTTAACTATATTAAGGGTGGAAAGAGGAAAAGAAAGAAATGAGCAAAACCAGTTTAAAGATTGGGAATGAGTAATTGCCTAGGAGGAACTACTCTGCAGCAGAATTGTCAAGTTTTTATCTCAAAGCTAAAACTTTTCAAATTTTTAACTTGAAAATTTGATTAGTAAACTCACATTAGTATTAAAACAAAAAAGAAATAAATTCACATCAGCACACAAAACCACAGAAATGTGTTGAAAAAAAAGTAGATGTAAGAATGTAGCATAAAAGAAAGACTACTTAGACAAAGTTGAAAAAGGGGATCCTGACAACAAAATTCAGAAGAATTGTATAACGACCTCTTAAGGAAAAAAAAAGAATCCATGACTTGTAAAGCATACACTTAGACTGGATAACAAAATGTACACTGGGAAGCACTCTTACACTGGCAAATATGTGGAATAGATTATTTTATGGATCTTTCTATCTGTAATTTGTATAGTTTTCCGGTTGACATAATTTCCAAGGCCATCAAGAAAACATAAAAAAATTACTCGCATCTTCTAAAAAAACTGAAAGCAAAAATACCAGCTATATCAGATTGCAAAGAACATTTGAAGGGACTTAACCTAGTCATATGTGACCAAATTCCCCAAAGTAATACAGAAAAATACATTAAGACACAATTTCTGCTGCATTTAATGTCCTATCTTTTTGCACCCTTTTCTCCCCAGTTCTGCACCATCAGCAAGAATTAGTTTAGCCTGCAGTAGACGTTTTAGCTTTCCGGGAGTGGGTTTGATCCAATAGGTTGGATTTGAGTTGCAGGGCTTGCCATGTGGACATTTTTCATTTCAGCTAAATGTTAAATGGATTGTATTTAAAATCTAACATAAATACAAATAAATATTACCCATCCTGTAACACAGGATGACACAGGTCAGAATACTGCCCTCAGATCTGCTTTTGCACTACTGTTGTACATATGAGCTCTTCTGCTAGAGAAGCCGTCTAGGCCACGCAAAAGACCTACAACATATGTAGAAATGATGGAGGCAACAGCCAAAACAATAACACAGTATTAACAAGAAGAACAAACAGTGACACAAGCACATGACTAACCTGTTCAAGGCTTGTCTAGCCAGGAAAGCTACACAGGATGAGGGAAATGTTTAAAATACCATACTTGCTGAGTATAACTTAACTGTGTATTTGGTCCTATTTTGTATTTAGGCAAAAAGTAGAGGTTGTTTTTAACTTTTTGGCTCAGTTCAAATTACTTCCAAAGCAGTACACCTCAGACCAGAAAAGGGCATGTTTCTTCTCTGAGGAGAGTCTCACTCAGGGAATTCTACCAGTATAATTACAGCTGTTTAAATACAGCAGTGCACTGGCTAACAGCACAACTGCAAAAGAGCTCTGTGTAGACAAGCCCTTACTGTTTTCTCACACATAATATGGGAATAACTGTACTTCCTTTCATCACAAGGGTGTTAATTAATTACCGCACTCTAGATAATAGAACACACAATTTTATATTTATTTTTTTTTTTCACACTAACATTAGATCTCACCAACATTTTTTTTCAGATGGGGCTGTTTTCTTAAGCTTCTTTCCCAGAAATTACTGGCTTTAGCAGCCCCATAGTATGACAGCTCTCCCTTTAGCTAAGGGAGATGTGTCTTGCATGGAAATATTGTGAAAGTTGTTGTTCACCTAAGTCATCTGGAAGGATCACTTTAAAAAATGCACTGGCACTAACCAGAACTGAAATTGCTGCTGCCACTGGAACCTTCCAGCTTCAGACATCCCAGGCGCAATGAAGCCAGGCTGGCACACAGTGGGGAACCAGTAACTAGCTAATGTGCCACACACAGAAGATTATGTAAAAACATGACTTTGTATTTATTCTTTAAATGAGCAGACCGTGGTCAGCAAAGTTCTGAGGTCAAAATGCTTGACATAGGCTTAAAACAAAAAATACAGTTAAAGGATTCTGCAATGCCAAGCAAAGATACAGTCTACTAGTTTACCCCTATGATCATTATCTGAAACATGATATAAAGCAAAGCTATAGATTTTTTTTTAAATTACACAGAAATGTAAACTCTTGGTTATATCAACCACTAGCTCTTCTGGAAGAAGATAAAAATTTGGACTGGTATAAAGATGGCCACCTCAACTGTGAAATGGTTTAACTTTGAATCATACAAAGGCTCAAAAGTTAAAATACTCTTCATGTGGACAAACAAATAAACAGATTTGGGAGGACGGAGGGACACCAGAAAGAATATAGAAGACTATCACAAACATCTCTCCTGGTAAGTTTTGGGACTGGTTGCTTTTTTAAGAAATAAGAAAAGTTGAGAAAGTGACTTGATTTACTGTTTTCTGTGACTTCATTAGACACATACATTAAAAGTGTATTTAGCCATCTAACTTCAGGTATTTCAGGCCATCAAATTAGCATGCTGGCTATTTATATATTAGTAGCTATAAATTTTTATGTGGAGAAAACCAGAGAAAACTCGCTGATACCTTTCCTGTTTGCTTCTATGCGGAGGCTAATACTGGACTACATTGATACCTCCTTTAAATGTCACAAGGAAACTTACGATATTTTTCTGAACTGAAAAGTATGGGTGAAGAAAGCTCACTTAAAAGAGGATTACAGTCTTGCACAGATTTAGAGAGACAATGTTGGAATCTGCCTCCAGAAATGCAAATTGGAGTTTTCCAAAGAATCTAACAATTTCAGGGTACAAACTGATTTCCCTGGGATTTAGGTATTTAGCTTCCACAGATTTAAAAAAAATACTCAGCTGTAGAGAAATACCACATTTATTTCAAATTACAATAGGGACTTCTATAAGCTCCAGAGATTCCTATCTGGAAGGCTTGTGCATATGCACAAGCATATGAAGAACAGTCTACAGATGAGGTATAGGTACCTCCAGGCGATGCGCAATTAATTTCATGGCCTAAATACCTGGAGGTCACAGTAGCAAACCAGCTCACTGATGTGAGAATTGGGAGTTCTTTAGCAGGGAACAGGGAGGTGAGACATATTAGAGTGTGTGGATGTGTGTGTGTGTGATTTTGTAACTGAAATCTACTAGGGTAGGATAAGAGAACTAAACAATATAAGTAAAAAAACTTGTCATATGGTATACTTTTTGTCCAAGGCCAAGTAATAGAGGATGACAGATAGGAATCACCAGCGCAACTATAGTCTGTAGATAAGGTGCTATGGGTTTTGTCAGCACAGGTCCTTTATGTGACCATCCTTCTTGTGGGAATGTCTTTTCTCTGTTTTCACTACACTTCTGTTTTCTAAATATGACGTATATTCTCATTCACATTTGTGTTGGACTCCTATCTATTAACTAAACGGATTCGACTATAAGAGGATAGATAGATACTTGTATGTCTCTGCTACTCTCTCACTGCTCCACCAGCTGGAGACATTATTGACATTTAAGGCACATTTAGACCGTGACAGTGAATTCATGCGTATTGTAACCTCACTTTTTTTTCTCTCCTCCCTCCCATTGCAAATTGTTTCTCCTTAAAAGTGCTATACCTCTTACTGCTGTTTTCGATGCACTGCACATCATAGCCACAGGTAACACACAAGTAACCCTGTTACCTGTAGATACCAATTATTATCAGATTGGTCTGTTTTGCTAGGCTTTGGTTGAAGGTCAGACATACTTGGCTGCATGAATAGTAGCTTGAACTGGAAGACAAAGTGCATGAAAGTTAAGATCTACAAACTGCATGCAACCTTGAACTCGATGTAAGATATAAAGAATGACATTTCCTTTGCACCTGTCCTGTCCTTCCTTTTTTTCCTCTTTATTTTTGATTGAACCAATCCGATACCTGCTTCCCTGAGCAATAGATTAAAAAAAATCCAACAAAACAGTGACAGAAGCTTTCTTGTAAGCTTCATGTAAACCCAGATGGAAGTTCATGATGTTCTCCCCTGCATCCACTTTGCATATTCGGTGGCATTTTACTAGCAGGAAAAATACAAATAGCAACAAATAAATAAATATATGAAAAGAATAGAGAATACTGCACTTAAATGGAGGAAGTAGTTTTAATATGCATTCTACATTCCTGCTTTTAATCTGTGCTCTTTTGCTTTTTCAAATTTTTGGGTTGGGGAATTTGGGGAAGGGGGGGGGGGCGGTAATCATATCTGGACACTTGCATTTGAACAAAACCATAAAAAGTAATTATCTCCAGAAAAATACCAACTGTAAAAATACTCTGTCCTGAAAAAAACAGGAAATTCAGCAGCAGAAAATCAATTTGACTAAAAGTATCTACAGAATCAATGGCAATGCTGTGGTGAGAACTAGGCAATGGCATATCACTGGCAGCAGTGTTTAACTTCAGAGTAGCAAAAATTTGAAGAGCAGGAGCAATTTCATAATTGACATGTTATAGCTCAGTTTCACTATTTGTAAAATAGGTAATTCCTCAGGGCATATCTGAGAATTAAATATATATTCATAGTTGCAAAAATATTTTATGAGTAAGATATACAATATTGTTCTTACTTAGATAAACTAGTTCCATTCTAAGCCTAAACAAGTAATTCTAGGGATATAAATGTGCAACTTCAACTCCGTACCAAGCCAGCCAGAAGTCCCTAATATTTTTCTAAAATTAAAATGCTAAGTGGATAAATGAGTTGACAGTACTATTTTTATCTCTGTTGTACTTAGCGTTTCCTTACTACGAACTCCTTAAGACAAGAGGAAAATTAAGATGCAGTCCCTATGTACAATGCATTGTACAATCCCAGAGCGTAATATCAGTTCTGGGGAGCAACTGTTGGAGTGTACACTTTTTTAGTCATCTTTTTTCTGAAGTTTGTATTTCAGTAAACAGGGCAGCTGGAAATTGGTATTCAAGAATAAACAACTACTTGTACATATGAGCTCAATGGAAATGTTGAAAAGCTAGTTTAAGGAAGAAATAGCTCAGAGGAGTGCTCAAAACTAGGTGAACTTACGACTTTTTTTATTGGAGAGGATACCCAAAATAGTATTTAACTCCTGTGAGAGTATTTCCAAGACGATGGGAAACTTTCACAACATCTCATGATCTTCAAGATGAGTTTGTGGCAAAATATATAAGGGAAAAACGGTCCTTGCAATTTTTGATCCGACCCCGATTTTTATTTTATTTTATTTTATTTTCAAAAGAGCAAGCTATAGAATAATGTAAATAAAGCAGGCTGACTGTTACCCAGAAGACACTCTCACAGTAGTGTATGAACGGAATGAGCTACTCAACCCTCCTGTTACCTTCAGAAAGCACAAATATTAACACTACTCTGAAAAGAATTAAGTTATTCATACCATTAACTTCTAAGCCTCAGGAATCTGCTGTAGACAGGGATTAGTTTAGTGAAATAAGCATGCTACTTCTGACTGGCAGATGTTATAACCACATCAGAGCTGTCTGAAATAAGTCCATTGGAGTCGAGAAGAACTTACGTTCAGAAATACTGCATACTTGCAATGGGAATGTCTGGACTGCAAAAAGTAAGTAAATAAAAGCTACAGATGTAACTTTTTCTATTGAAATAGAAAGTAAATAACTAAAGCCACTGCTGCCTTTAAAAAAACAACCCCCCAAAACAAATCAAAACCATTATTTATTAAATGTTGGCATAATAAAGTTATGCTGTGTAGGAAACAGCTTACTTAAAATAGATGAGTTTATATGTTTTAGAAGTTATTTCTCTAGAATAATGTTGCAAGCTCTATTATTTATGTTTTATTTAATAATGTGAATTAAATTATGGATTTAGTTGTATGTTTATTTAAATATATCTGAGAGATTTCTGGCAGCAAGGGTAAAATGGCACAAGAAAAGATCTGTAAGTTAACGCACGGGCAAAAAAACCCCACCTGGTTGAGGATTTCCATCTGGAACAGAACTTGCCTGCGTCAAAGTACTAAGTACTTTTGAAATCAGTACACCGTGTCAACGCTTAACTCTGCAGAGAAAGATCTGAAGAGGGTTTTACTCTCCAGAGTAAGGCCACAAACCCCATGACTCATACTATCTGGTCTGATGTGCAGCCTCATTCACAGAGCCCCTCTGTTTGGTATTGCACAGAGATCTTTACAGCACCAGGGGTGTGGTACGAAGGGTGTTCAAAAAGTAGTAAAAGCACTAGGAATACTTTACTGCTCTTTCTTCTGCTACCAACAGAAGTTGGCTGGAAAAAATAGCAATTCAAGTGAACAAGGAAAGTTTCTATTCTAATTTGCAAAAGCCGCGATAAAAAAAAATACATACCAGGTGATAGGAGATGAATGCCAAAACAAGTATCAGAACATTATGTGCAAAAGAAGCCAATAGTTTGGGGATGTTAAGAGTTAGAGCAGCCATGCCATACCTATGGTATCAATTCATAGTTCCTCTAACAGCCTTTATTTGAAGCACACCCAGTTTGGGTTTGTAAGGCATTTTGCGTAACACTCCCTAGGGCTCCTACTTCATTATTCATTTAAAGGAAGTTTTCTGACCTCCTGTTAAAGTGCTGAGCATGCCAATATGTACAAGAAGGGGTAAAAAGAACCTGGGCCTTTGCTACTTTAGCAGCCTGTTTGTAATCAGTCTCCGCAAACATTTGGCACGGACTGAGCTTTCACAGAATATCCAATCCCTATGGAAATATTTCCAGAAAAACTGGCACGATTTACATCAGAGGGTGGGGGGCAAAGAGTGATTTTGTTGCAAAAACTGATTGTTGCTTCTTTGAGGGCCTGCTTCTTGTGATATCAATGTATTTTTCTGCACTGAGGAGTAAAGTATAGATAGAGCGTAACTTTGCATTCCTCATTCAGGAAATAAGCAGGAAAAGGAAATAAGAGGGGATAAATGGGAAATAAATGGGAATTCCGCATCAGGTTCACACTTCTGGAGTTCTGATTGCACATCTACCTTAACCAACAGCAAAGAAAAGCATGTTTCTAGCTCTCCTAACTGACCTGACAAAACCTTTAATATAGTTGTAGCTAAATTGGCAAGAAGACAAAGAATAATTATTCTGGATGCATAGTATGAGTGACACTTCCATTCAAAGTCAACAAACCCACTGACATAGACAAGACCCAAGAGGAGGATACATGCCTACCAGGATTAAATGTTAGCAGCATACTTGCTTTCACAGAGCTCAGGCAAGATGTTGTGGAAGCCATTTACGAAGGTACCATGCTCCAGCTGTTCCTTCTGCCACAGGCTGCCACCCTTAGAACAGTCAGCAGAAGACACTGCCAGAACCTTGGTGACTTCCTAAGAAACCATGGTGTCTCATGTGGTCTCATGTTTATCTATGCTCACACCCCATTGATAGGTTTTACACTGAAGTGGTATTAGTACACGCTCATTTCAGTACGGTTCAGGCAGGAGATGGTACATCGACCAAACCAGCAATTTTTTTGCGAAACTTCAGCAAACTCTGGCAATGCCTGGCACAATACCATATCCTTAAAGTCTCAGATTAGTGAAATAAATGGGATGCATAAATGTGGTGATTTCACTTTATGTCTATCTATTACTAGCTTAAATGCACCAAAATAAATTTACAGTGTTTTGTCTCACCAAGGCTTCAAAAACTTCAGAAAACAGAACATTTTATTTGTGCATGATTATAAAAGGTTGTGGAACAACTTGTGGAGCCTCGAAGCCACACGCAAACATTGACCAACAAAGAGAAATGGATGGTATGATTCCTCTGAATTTTGAGCAAGGGTTCAGTTGCCCCATCTCCATTAGACTAAATCACCATTACATCACTGGAAAATCACTGTTAAAGCAGCTGATCAAGTAGGTACTTGCAAGAGAAAGAAATGGACACTTCTCAAGACCCAAGTTCATAGCAAGCAATGCCAACATGAAATACTGTTACTAGAAATACTGCAAGATCCAATCACCAACATAAGAATATACCCTTTTAGGTCTTACCTGAGAGTATTTACAATTACACTTAAAGACACAGAAACTTGTATAAATATTCAAAATATATTTCTTGAAAAGATCTACAGATTGTTTCTGGGAATTTTTAAAAAGATATGTTTAAAGTGTTTTCAGGTACCGAGTAACGTACCGGATATATTTCTAAAGATTAACTTTGTTCAATGAATTTGTAATGGCATCAACATCAGCTGCTGTAGTGATACTCAGAAAATGCCATGGAAAGTTTCTTCCATCCTGCAGGGAAACTTTGCTCTCAATTTCAATGCAGTTAGTGGCAGGATACTGCTCTTTAAAACAAAGAACACAATAGTCAGCCTCTGAACTCTGGTAGCCACTAACTTACATGTCAATGGCCACATTTTTCAGAACCAAAAAACCACAGTGCAGTGTGGTGAAGGCTCACAGCAGATGAGCTGTGTCTACAGGAGGCAGCCAGGACTTCGGGGACATCGATGGGTATATGCATCTATGGCACATACAGCTAATAGGCACCAGAGGAAAACCACAAGTTGAAGACAGATACTGGAAGATGCATACTGCTCTGGAAAGCAAGCAAATGAGAGCAGAAGCTGGCGTTGTAGGCTAACTGCCAGGCTATAAAGAAGGGAGGCCACGGACAAAAGAACCTGAGGATCATTTCAGAAAGAACAAGAGTCTAAGATTCAACTGGGAATCTATGATAGATCAGTCTGGCTGCATTTACGCAAGAAGAGAAATCACAATATTATCTATGGGGCATCACAAGAAACTAACCTCTCAGACACCAGTGGAAGAACAAGCATCCCCAGCAGTGGTGAGCCTGCATAACACTTCTGGATGACCTACCCGGATTCTTCACTGGTTGCTAAAGGGAAGGCAGTATTTCTGATGAAAAGGGGCTTAAAATCAAAGCAGCTGTGCTTTAGACTGAGCAGAATTAAAGCAGAGGCATCTGCTGGAACAGCAGCCTCCAACAGAGGAGGTGCAGGCCCCCAGAGAATGGCAGCCCATTGGACTGCTGCAGCAAGGTGTGCAGCAGCTTGTCTGCCAGCTCCTTAACACAGTACATTTGAAACTGAAGTTTCAGGAATGTCTTATTTTATAATGAAAAAAAAAAGAGAATGTAAATGCTGAGAAGGTTCAGAAATTCCTTAGATTAAAACAATAGTAACAAGTCATAATAACAACAATAAAAGATACAATACCAGATCTATCAACATTAATTATTACTTGGGGAATATAGTTAACTTTATTTATTTTACGTATTTTATAAAGCTTGTTCTACACTAAACAGTTTTCTTATTGTTTGCTGGAAAGAAAAAACACCTTAAAAAAAAGCAAGAAGCAGAGTGGCAAAGAAATGATAACGCTGGCAAGGGAATTGGCATACTCTCTGAGGCTCCTCTCAACTGCAAAAATAAATCTAAAGTAGTAGTATGCTTCAGGTCAGGTTGACAGTATCACTTTAAATTAAGCATTTATTACTGCACTTACTCAAAGCACATAAGAAAAAGCTCCAGCAATTAAAAAAGAAAATTCACTTTGAATATATACCATAAATCCAAACTCTCTTGGTGATTAATTCCATTGAATAATTGTGGCTCTTAAAAGATACAGTCAATAAGACCGAAAAGACACGGTTTGTACAAATTACAATTACTCATGACTTGCACAGACCCCTGAACCCTGAAAGCCAGGCTGATTATGCCAGGACAGTTTTTACAAAATGAGCTTGACATCCTTCTTTCATTTCATCCACAATTTTCATCTCCATCAAGACCAATCACTGTCTGTTAAAGAATAATTTATTCCTGTGTTAAGCCCTTTTGTTATTCTTTAGGAGATGAGTCATCAAGCCAGAGTAGCTCTCTTAAATCTTTGCTTTATCAAGATAGTGAACTTGTTGTAGTCAAGAAAGCATGATGTAACCATCAGGCACAGACAAAACCTGGACAAAATTCAATGCAAAATAAATTCTTAATTGATTTGAGATTAAACAGACACTAATTCAACACATTTTTCAAGAGATCCAAGTGCCAAGCAGAGATGTTAGATCATGTGCCCTAGAGTTAAAGACTCTCATCCCAATAACCTCAGCCAAAGCTGCAGAATTACACCATTATCGAACGATGTAATTTCAATTACAGAAACATGGAAAGACTGAGTTTATGAAAGAGATAATTCCAAAAAAGAAGATCTAAAGTCTGCTAAAATTTGAGAAAACTCTCCTGCACTGCCACCTGCTTTAAAGACATGCTGCACAAATGGATGCCTTCATTTATTTGCCACATCCTTTATTGTTAGCTACATATCAGAGCACAGATAAGGACTTGGTCTAATTACTGCCATCTCTCTTGCTTTGTTGATAGCTATACCCTGTTCAGAATGCCAGACAGAATATTACTTTGGAACACTATGCAGTCTGGATTTTCAATAACAGCCAAGTCTACTCCATGATTCATAGCAGATAAGGGTTTCAAAATACCAGAACCCTTCGGACAGCTGCCCAAGTAATTGCTTTTAAATTATTATTACTACCACAATAAAC